>JAJHUR010100800.1:0-18027 GCA_027495735.1 Lutjanus campechanus | reverse complement strand
GGAAAAGAGACAGCACACACACACACACACACACACACAGAGCTCTTTCACTATATGATACCATTATAGAAAGTCACATGCAGTCATACACCCATCCTGTATAATCACTCACACGCACACACATACACACACACACACACACACACACACACACACACACACACACAGACACACACATACATCCTTCCACATTCAGATGTCTGTGGCTCCTCCCGGTCGTTCACTGCATCCATCCTGGGCCGTTATCCAGAGTCAGGCCTCGGCTGAGCCAAGGCCACCCCACCGGATCTGTGCCCAGGACACTGGACTCACACAGCGAACACACAGAGGCAGCATTATTCTCACAACGTGACCGAAGATGTGCAAGATGACTGCATTCACTGACGTGCAGCAGGCTGCTGGTGCTCTGTGTCTGTCATTTGTAAAGGGATTTCAGAAGTTGAGATCTGACTGCGCAAAGCCAAGAATGTTTGATATTTTATGTATGTTTGTGTGTTACTGTATTACCCAAATGCTTACACGCACTGTGACTGGTCAGGAAAAAGGCAAGATCCGATAACTCAAACCGCCTGTAGTTGCAGGCGGAAACAAGTGGCCGCATTAAGAGAAAAATGTAAACAAAGTGAATCTCAAATTGAAAGTCGCTCTTTCATCTGTAAATGCGTGCAAATCCAGCAGGCAGGAGACTCAGGTGTAAATATCATGCAGCTTAATCATATCTAGCGGCTGATCTTGATATGCACTCCCTCCATAAAAAGCCTTTTCATATGCTGGAAAAAAAAATGACAAGACTGAACAGGCTGTGAAAACATTGAGCAGTACTCCCTGATTTCCTCTCTTATGTTTTGGATTGTTTTCTGTCATGCTCTTTGGAGGCACGTATACTGAACAGGGACTTGATTTTGGTTAATACACACTAGTATTGAATCATACTCAATCTGAGCCAAAAGCAGCACACAGTTTAGGTCTCGCTGTGGCTCTAGGGACCCTACCTGAAACTCTAACCATGCAAATGGGGCTTAAGAGGGATCTTAAACGAGCTGCAGCCTAAAAATAAAAGCATTTTGTCTCCTGTCTGTCCGTCTGTCCTTCCAGATGGCAGGCCTGCAGGTGGGCAGGAAGATCTACACCATCAACGAGGACCTGCTGTTCCTCAGGCCCTTCTCCGAGGTGGAAACCATGATTAGCCAGGCCTTCTGCATACGACGCTCCCTCCGGCTGCTGGTCGCCACCAAGGCCAAGGAGTGAGGAACACACCCGTGCACTCAAACACACGTATACAAACACAAATAGAGGGCACACTGATCTGACTGGTCTTTTCTAATCCAGGATTGTGAAGATCCCTGACCACCCAGATAGCCTCTCCTTCAGACTCTGTGGCTCTGCCCCTCCTCATGTCCATGCTGTCAGGAAAGGTGAGTGACACTCATGAGGAAGGACGTAGTACATAGAATAGTTTTTAAAGGTAAAAGGACACCATCAGTTTGAACGTGTAATGGAAAAGTAATCTGTTTAACAGTTCACAGCTCCCAGGCAGATGTAATTAAATTCATATTTCCTCAATTTAGTTACAAGTGACATATATTTTAATAATAACCCCAGAACTGGAGATCTGTGAACAGATTTGTAAGAATTTGACCTTGTTATCGCAGGATCAGTGCCGGTAAAGGCTTTGAAAGTGTTTACGGTGTCAGAAAGACAAATAAATCTGGCAGAATTCAAGGGAAAGATGAGGTAACTCTAGCCCCTAACCACCTGTTACATTCTGCTTTTAGTGAGCCTTTATTAGGTTTTTATGGCCACCTGTCAGCCAGACAGCCTGTGGTCAGGGTTCAAACCCCTAATAGACCAAACTCTACTTTCGAGACACACACACACGCACACACAATGCTCTGTGACCAGAGCTAAAATTGCAATAGGTTTCTGAAAAGACACTTTTCCTCTACCTTCTCATTCCTACTGCTCTGTCCTTAGAACCTCCTAACCAGATGTTTGCACTGCCTAGAAATAGAAAAATGAGAGATTTATGGCAAGTTGGATGAAGGATGAATCCCAATGTGTAAACCAGACAGGAGTAGGAGAAGACGCGCACAAAAACAGCAAGAAGAGAAGCTGCCGAATGTTGCAAGGAAGGAATGTGATCTCCTGGTTTTGTGTCTCCACTTTCTGTCCCTTTCAGTTCCCCCCCATTGCTCTCCTTTCCCCTCCCTCTCCACACTACTTCTCCTTTTCTCTCTTTCTGATTGTCTTGAGGAGCAGTTTTTTTCCATATGAATTCAGGGTTGTTGTTTTTTTCTCTTCCCAAATCAGTCCCCCTGTGTGATATCCTTGCATGGGTCAAGTAGCCCCAGGGTTAGGTAATTGCTGGCATCCTGGGTGGAAGTGATGCCAGCGCTGGTATTTTTAGGTTGGAGAGGAAGATGATGGAGGTGTTGATTGGACTTCCAGGCTGTAAAGCCATTAGTAGCTTGGGACAGCGTGTTACAGCATTGAACCAAGTAATTTTCTATTTTCCTGAAGGAACAAAAAGAGCAAGATTATGTACAGATAAGGGAATTGAGTCCAAAATTAGATTTTCAAAAAAAGATAAAAGAAAACTGACTCATGTACTTTGATTTAATTTTGGTGAAAGATTTTTTCCTAAATATGGGAGACCTGTGTATGGCACTTTCAACTCCTCTTTTTCCTGGACTTTAATGTCATGTTTTCATAATAGCCCAATGTGTTGTATACAGTTCCACTGTAATTACACCACACTGTGACCTTTGACCTCTGAGCATGTGTTGACACATTGCAGGCTGGGAGGCGGCGGCGGCAGGTCTTCAGCCCGGCCAGGTCATCCTGAAGGTCAACGGCAACAACGTCAACCGCGGTGACTACCAGGAGGTCCTGGAGCACTTCACCGCGCAGCACACACACCAGGAGCCTCCCCAGGTGGTGAGGGAACACTTGAAAACAAACACACACACACCACCTTTTCTTCATCAGAGCAGGTTTCATAGTGTAAGCGGGGCAATTATTGAGAGCATTTTAAAAGAAATGAAACTCTGTACGTGGTGTCCAATCAGTTTTTACATTTACATCTGTGTGGTTATTCACACACTCCTGTCTAGTGTGTCTCAAATTGTGTAACTTTTGAATGTTGCTGATACAGGGTGAGAAAATTCCCCTCCTTCTGAAGCCAAAATAACAATTTGTAAGCCCTCTTGGATAAGCTGGCAAATGCATTGTCACAAATCTGGAGACAAGGCCGTTTCTCTGAGCTCATGATGAATTAACTTTTTATACATGTGTGGTTCTCACAGGACAGCGACGCTACAAACATGATGATCTTATAGAATATGATGCATTGCTGTAGATTAAACTACCCAACAGTATAGAAAGTAATTAAAATAAGCTCAACCTGAAACAACTACAGCAGTAAAATGAAACACACACATAAAGGCAACAGTAATATTAATCCAAAAGCATCATATGTTGTAAAACACAGAGACCAGAGACCATTTTACTTTAACTTTTGATACTTTAAGTACACATTGCTGATACATTTTACTTGGTAGTGGAGTAGTTTCTCAGAGTGGTATCCATACTTTAAATGCTTCTTCCACCACTGGTTGTATCTTGGAAGTTAATTTCACAGATTATTCACCAATGTAAGACAGCTCACTAAGTTCACATTCTAACAGACGAGAGACCCTCAGTGACCCAGACATTCCTGCTCTGAGACGGTACATAAAACAGCATTAACAGTAGTTAAAAGCTAGAATTAGCCACAGCAAAAAAAAACTTCAAAGATTTCACTGAACTCGCTGCACACTTGCTCTTTTAAATTTTCATCTCTGTATGATACCAATTTGGAATCATACAACATGTTTCTTCACTTCATCAGCGTTCTTGGCTTCAACACTGGGTGGCCTAGTGATCTCAAAACATAAATTGCTGGCTGTCACTTCGTTGCTGCAGGCCAAATGTAGTGAGAGTTGAACATTTTTCAGCTCCTCGGAGTGCACTCGTAGCCCAAAGCAACAAATAAACAACTTGCCTCTTTCTGCTGAATTTTCATCCATTCATGCCTCCGTTTGGGTTGAATTCTGTTTTAAAGTAACGGTGGCAGAATTTTATTTTTCAGTCATAACCAGATACTAGTATTTACACTCCATAATCCGTTGCCAACATTAAAAATGCAAAACCCACGTCTGTTTGTTTGGATGTTTGGCTCCAGGCAGTATTTTACAGATGTCCTCCTTACTGTGTAAAGCACATTGTTTTGTTTTGTTTTATTTAGCTCTTACTCTTCTTGCAAATCCCCTTGAACAGGCTTAGCTGAGCAGCCTCATTTTGGACTCATTCCAGTAAATGTTTGCTGCTTCATTTAACAGCAGGATAAATTACCAGGATGTTGTTGATGTGGCTGACTGCACTGTCAAGTTCGGGGCGGTGCAGTCGGCCCGTTGGCAGGTGAAAAGTGTCGACAGGGCACGTAGAAATACCTCAGATTCTCCCTTCAAACTCGCTGTAGAAAGCACACCCACATCTTCAACTTTGTAAGAAAAAAAAAAACTCATACATGAGCATAACTAAATATAACAATTTCCTCATTCTTTATCTTTCATGCTGTCTCTCTTTTTACACCTCACAGTTCATTTCTTTATCTGTTCACTTCATACTCACTTCCTCATTTTGATTTCTGTGATGATTTTTTTTACACATTACAATGATACTTAATATAACTGTTCAACTCTTATCTCCTCTGTTTAACCACAGTGTCAGTGGGTGTATCGTGCATTTGAGGATGTGGAACAAGTAGAAAAAGACAGAGGTGCGGGTGAGAAGGAGGAGAGCCCTTTCAGGCCTTACCCAGTAGAAAATGGCTCTGACCATGAAGAGGAGAATGGCACAAATGGAACAGGTGACGCACAATGTTATATCCTCTGAAATAGTCTTTTTTGTGTTTCCTTTTATTTTTTATTAATAAAGCCATATTTAAGAATTATGATTAAGGAGTTTTATTAGGCACTTAATGCTGAATCATTCAAGAGATTATCACAATTCTCTTTATTTTTTTATTTTTTTTTGATCCCCATAGCAGATTTAATGCCAATAACTCTAAGCAGTAAGTTTCATTTGTTGCCCATCAGTCAGCACTTGGGAGTGCCCTTATATACTGTGTCCTATAAACTGTGGCTGCTTTGTGAGTCTGTGTAGATTGATTGCAGGCTTGATGTTAAAAATAAATCTGTCGCTGCCAAAAACATTACATCAGAATATTGTGTTCCACCTAGATTGCTATTCTCAGATGACCTCTGAATTGGGTCATAGACACTGTGTCAGTATAATGGGTTCAACAGTTGGTAATTTGCTCTAGATATAGAAAATTCTCTGTTTGAAAATTACACATCCACACGCTACACACAGTCACAGACAGTAACACTCTGTGCCACTGTACAACAATAAGTGCAGCACACTGTGTACCTTCACCATTATAGGCCATGACTCCACCTCCACTCTCTGGAAAAGATTACCTTTTTGAGTTGTTGTTTTTTTTTGATTGCGTATTTGTGTTTTCTCTAAATGCAAAATGCTAAACTTAGAGTTTTTGAAATAGAATATACATTATCAAATGAACAGATGTTCTGATGAAGGCCACTAGACCAAATCATCAGCATGTTTGTTGACGTGGCAAGGATGCATGCAAAGTGCACATACTGACTGGTGAAAACTGTGCTCCACAGACCACCGGCTGGCCAGACTTTCCCTCTCAGATGACCTGCCTCTGGTCAGTATGACGGTAGATAACGTCCATCTGGAGCACGGTGTCGTCTACGAATACGTCAGCACTGCCGGCATCAAGAGCCACGTCCTTGAGAAGATGGTGGAGCCCAAAGGCTGCTTCAGCCTCACCGCTAAGGTAGTTACTGAAGAAGAAGTTTCATCATCTTAAGCAAATGAGTAAGATACTGAAGAGAGAATTTACCACAGCCGTATAAGTCATATTTTCATTCATTTATTAGCCAATATGTTGTGTAATGTGCATATGATAGAAGATCCCAGCTTGGCTGTTCACCAGTTGGTGAGTCACTGATATTTGTTCAACATGTACTATTATGACAGGATCTGAAAGCCGCAAAAGGGTTTTTTGGCCTCACTCTCTGTTTGAGTTGTTAGTTTTGGAAAGTCGAATGTTTAGCTAGATGAAAAAAAAAACGCACTCGCTGCTACTAGGAACACTATTTTTACTCAACTAAATCAAGTTTCTAAACTTTTATTGTGGGAGTGATCCATCCTGACCGGTGTCTCTTATCATTACAGATTCTGGAGGCATTTTCTGGTGATGACAGCCTCTTTGTTCGTAACTGCAGCCAGCTCATCTCCCAGAGCGACCGAGTAGTTACCATGCCTCAGTACGAGTTCAGACAAATCTGTGACACCAAGCTGGAGAGTATCCGACGGCGGATCAGCAGCTATCAGCAGGTACTAAGACACACCTTCTACACACTCTTGAACACATCCATCTGAATTTTTAAAAGCACAAAAGATGATAATTTTATGGTTTTTCACTATTTTTTTATATAATTTGGTGGCTTCCAAGTAGTGTTCCTTATGTATTCAAATCTGAATTTTTAAATTTTAGTGTCAAAATAGCATTTTCCTAAGCCCATTCTAAAAATGTTTTTTCCACCTGACCTGATGTAGTTTCTTAATGATGGCATTGTTACATATAGTGTTGAGGGAGGGGAGGGGAGAGTAACCTATATCACTGCTTTTTGCTAACAGCTTTCATTTGAAGGCGCTTCAAACTATGACACTGAATGACCCTCTAGTGTCGGTCTTGCATGTGCAATGCCCTACAGTCAAGTTAGTAATAATAAATATGCAACATGTGGGTACACTTTCAAAATAAAGGCACAAAAAACATTGGAACTACTTCGTAAGTTTAGGCAACAAAACTACTTGGGTATGTTTCGGAAAAGATCAGGGTTTGGGTTCAAAATAAGTGTGTTACTTACATTGGGTCACGTAATGTAATGTAACATAACACTGGCTCTTTGTGTCACATGTGAAAATTCAGTTTGCTATCATCTGCTCAAGACAGCAAGAACTCTCCTCAACTAAGTTTTTCATAAACTTAAGATTACTTGACACCATTAATCCTTGTGTCTGTCAGAATGTGTTGTATCTACATGTCAGATTTTCTGCTACATTGACCTTGTTTTGTTTTGGATATAAACACACAATACAAATATTAGAGCTGTCAGTCATACAGCTTGTGCTTTCACTAAACTACGTTTGTGTCTCCTTTTATCCCAAGTTTGCCCTGGAGCTGAGGAACAAGGCGTGGCCCTCCTTCAGGCAGGCCGGCGTTCACCCTCACCCGCTGGGCTGCATGGACTTTGTTCCCACCAACTGCCACATCAACTTCATGCAGGTCTCCTACCCCAAGAGCACTACCTCCGCCGGCAGGACTTTCAGCATCCGCTTTGGGCGCAAGAACTCCCTGTTTGGCATGGATCCTGACCAAGGTAGCGGAGACACACGCGCGCACACGCCTCTGTCCAATATCAAAATTTGTGCTGGTTTGCATTAGTACAGTCTCTGTCACATATCCACTGCTTAAACTAAGCTTCACTTAGATCCATCTCCTTCATTATAATAAAGCTTAACCCACTTAACACCAGCTCACTGATCATTTTGACTAATTACCCTGCCTGACCATTTAAATCCCCGCAGCACAGAGAAGGGAAAGTCAACCCCAGCCTCCCTCAGTAGCCATAAGGTCTGAACAAGGATTCCCACAGTAAATTAGATAAGTGGTTTGCCATTAAGACTCCATTAGCCCCGGGCCATACTCATGTTATTGACATGAGAAGTGAATGAATGATGTCAGCAAAGACTGTTCCTCAACAGCTGCGTAGGAATGTGTGCCATTCACTAAATGCTGCAACTACAAAGGTCAAAGGTGTGAGAAAGAGAGAGTGAGTGGAAATGTAATGTCACCGAGGAATAAGAGGGCACAACATTAAGAAATCCTGTATGCACAGATACAGAAAGAAGTATGCTCTCCTCTGTCTGTTTGGCAGGACTTTATTGTGACGCAGCTTGATATTAATTAGTCTTTAGGCTTGGCTGCTGAACCCCCTCCAGTCTCAGCAAAGATGAAAATGCAATACAGCTGTCTAGACAACAGACAGTTAGCATTGCTTGCATTGTTCCAGGATGCCTCGTCCTCATCTTTCCCCTCTGCACCAGCTGCAAGTCAGACATCTGCCTCGCAGTTGTACTGACGACATATTCAGCTCTGGTGTCTTTCAGCGTGTGTTCTGCCGCCTCAACCAGTCAACAGCCACGGAGATGATGTTTAAAGTTGCTAGTCTTTAGTGGTGCAATCAGAAATAAACTGAAATTACGGGGTTTATTACCTGAGGCGAACACAGTTCCCTTGGTTTTAAAGGTATGACTGGAATGTACATAAAATGTATAAGGGCTCCTATTTAATCGTAATGTTCACTGTGCACTAATAGTACACACTGTGGGCTCATTGCAAGAACTTAATCCGTCTGCAGTTTTGGGATGTCTCAGGTTATTGCAGCTTAGTTTGGCATTCAACCCAAACAAACAGTTTTGCATCCTGCTCTCGCTGTGCATATCAGTTGCATAAGTGCCCTTTAAGAAGTTGTTTTCCATCAAGTCTAAATGGAGAACAGACAGGCGTGTTACTTCATAAGGTTTTGAACATCTGGGGTAGATATAATTTTCAGAGAGTGAAGTCTGTTTCATTTATCTGCTGCGATCATGTTGTTTATTCTCAATTCTCCTCTCCTCCTGCAGCACAACTGAACCCCATGTCCCACACCCAGCACTGTGTGACCAGCATGGGAGCTCCATCCTGGAACTGCTCTGGCCTGGAAGGGGACGAGGCAGACAGCAGCGAGGAGGTGACCGTGGATGGAGGCGAGGGCTTGACGGACGGTCGACGGGGTGGCCACGGGGAAGGCGGGTTGAGCTTCCTGCTCAAACAGGAAGACACAGAGACCCAGGACGCCTACATTAACTTGTACAGCCGCCTGGACGTTGCTGTGAGGGAGATGAAGCAGTATGTCGCTCAGATAGATGTGTAAGTAAATATTCAATATAAACCTCTTGTCTCTACCCCTGTGGCAAATGTCATCTATCAAATGAAAAGAAAACTGTTTACTCCATCCATTCAGAAACTATTTTCAGCTCCAACAGCTGCTGCGGTTATCAAATATTGGCATTCCACCGGTGTTTATATGTGAGTAGACTATTTTGGTAGCCTTCACAGTGACATTTAGAGATCTGTGCATAAAAAGCTAGGAGCTGTTATCCCCACACCAGCCTCCTGAGGCTGTTCGTCAGCCTCTCTTTGTCTGTCTGCCCTTTGCCTTGTTTAAAGCTGAGGATTTACAAAAGGAACATTCTTCAGGGCCAAAATATTTATGGGCCGGGCCGAGTACAGGAACAGGGAGTGAGGCCAGGATAACATCAAGAGAAAGAGACACATATTGTGTGTCTGTGCTGAGGAAGGGGTGTGACAATGTGGAAGAATAGATGAATTGTGAAGGCATCTATGCAGAGTGTATTATAATATAAATATAAGCATAATAATTTCTTCACATTATTTGAAGGGTTTATTCCAGTATACTTCATATCTCTTAAGCTGTCATCTAAAAATGCTAGAAATATACCACAAAAATATATTATAGTATATGCTATAAATTATATTGAACAAGTCTAAGGTGACTTGTAACTTCAACATCATGAGCCATATTTTGATAATAGAATATGCAGCATTGTTTGTAAAGGCACCATTCAACATTAACCCCTCCTTCCCTGGCTCATTGAACAAGAAAGAGGGCGAAAGACATAGAGAGTGAATTAAGAGAACGAGTGCCGTTAGTGAGAGCAAAGCAGTGAATCACAGAAGTAAAATGCTTTTTTTTGTTTCACAACGGTTATGTTCTTCAGCACAAACATGCTGGCTCACACCTCTGCAGAACACCGGATTTTGTGTGAATACAGCCGAACTATGCTCCTCTGTCTGCTCTTGTCTGTGTGTGTGTGTGTGTGTGTGTGTATTGTCTCCATTCAGCCCCAAGACAGAGAGCAAAGGAAGGGGATGAAGAATGTGATAAAAAACCGTTTGTTGTTATGTTTTCATAGAGTCCCGAACTCAGAAGTTGCATGCTGTATTGACTGTGCGCTTCACACCACTGCCAAAGAGACTGAAGCTCATAAATGTCCTGAACACAGCAAAATATGAAAAAATTAAAAATCACAGGCAGAGGGCAGGGTCCATGCAGACTGAGTGACAATCACACACTTCTAGTGGGTCATAAGTGATGATTTAGAAGGATTATGTTTATATGAGTCTGTAAATTATTTGTTCTCAGATCTAATTTTGGGAATAATACCCTGTTTTTGTTTTTCCATTCAGCCTCTTGTCGTCTATCACCGAACCCACACAACTCCAAGGGGATGGTGGGGAACCTCCCGTTTATGAGCCAAGTCAGCCACCCTCTCTGGCCCCCTGCGAGGATGGCTGCGACCAGGACAAAGTGGAGCAAGGCGGCATCAAAAGGGTCTGCTTTAAGGTGAACGAGGAGGACCAGGAGGACTCTGGTCATGACACCATGAGCTACAGGGACTCCTACAGGTAATAGCTGAAGACTGCATCACAAATGAATCAAACTGACCTTTTGAAGATGCTCAAGTTGATATTAGAATGTAACCTGGTCATGAGGCTTAGAAAATACATTTCTCTAAACTGAGACCAGCTTAAAGGTCCAGTGTGTAACGTGTAGAGAGATTTATTAGAAGAATAAGACAGAAATTGTGTATAATATTCTTAAATATATTTTCATCGATGTATAATCAGCTGAAAATAAGAATCATTTTCACCATGTTGCTTCAGAATGAGCTGTTTATCTACAGAGGGTGTGGGTCCTCTTTCACAGAGGCCACTGTGTTGATCTGCCGTGTTTCTACAGTAGCCCAGAATGGACAAACCAAACACTGGCTCTATATATGGCCTTTCAAGTTTGTTTTTTTTTTGTTTCACAGCCATTGTAGGTTCTCTTACAGGCTTGGGAGGGGAGAAGAGGAAAGATGCCACTAAATCTTACACACTGGTCCTTTAAAACTCAACAACAATTACACTGAATTTAATGATTTAGAATGATATTGTAATTCTTCCTTTCTCAGTATGCTGCCTAGTAAAAAAAAAAAAACACAATTAATTCTTTATGTTGGGGAAATATCGATATTTACCTAGTTTAGCAACATCTTTATAAAACACAAGACGGGGAGGGGAGACATGGGACACCCTTTTCTCACACCTGGATTTGTACTGTGGACTTGACCAATGTTCAAATTCCCTCTTTACTCTACAAACCCATATGGCTGCTCATTTCCCCCCCTTTGGAGGCTAGAATTCATTCCAGATGTTGGCATTTTAACCGGGATCGAGGGCTAAAAATGACTTCAAAATGTTTTGGTCAGATCTGGTTATGTCATTTGCTTGTTGTGAGTTCATTCGGATGTTTCTGTGTGTGTGTGAGAGAGAGAGTGTGTGTGTATGCATGGTTCACTGGGCAGTGCTCCACTGAGCCCCACCCTCCACCACCCACTAAGATGTAGTTATTGGTTGTTGGTGTGGTGGGCTGGTGTATAATAGAGCCAAATGTTTGGGGCGCGGCCTCCTCACCCACTCTGTCATTAAGGCCCCAGCCACGCCATGTGAAACGCAACTACCTCATCGCAATAAAATGTAAAGGAAAATGTAGGCTGTAGTATGTGTGCTGCACACACACACACACACACACACACACACACACACATACACACAGTCCATGAGGTGTTTACTTGGGGGTTGGAAGCCCTGTATTACAAAAAAAAAAAACCTCTGTTCAAGGTGGCAGTATGAGGCTGCACCGTGAATGTGGATGAATCATCCCACTTGTGAAATTTTGGATGTGATGAAAAGTGCTTCTGTGCTCCAGAGGTGGGTGGTGAATCTTTTCTTTCATTTTTTTTTTCTTGCTGAGAGATTCAGACATTAAAGCCTGAGGTGATGACAGACCACAGCAGAGCTCAACAGTCGGAGGTCACTGGCCGAGTACGGCTTGTGAGGAACATAATGTGAGAACAAGGGCAGAAAAGACTGGTTCTATGCACACACACACACACACACACACACACACACAGGGACAGACTGACAGGCAGACACAGGGGGTCAAAGACAGAAAAATACAGAAAGAAATCAGGAGAGAAGAGTGTGCGAAGAAATCATACTCAAGTAGTGTTTGTTCTAAACTCTGGTACATTTTGTCTGTCATAAATCTTTGGCTCTCTAGTGTGCGCCCGTATGTGTGCGTGTGTGTTTTGGCCCTGTTACAACCCTTTGTCTTGTATTTAGATACAGTGTGTGTAGAGTGCGTCCAGGTCCATCTGAGACAGATTACAGTTCAGCATCTTTGGCATCAAAATGCGCCTCACTTGACGACATGTGATTGATCTTCCTTCGTCGCCCAACATTTCAGATAGTACTATTCATCTCCTCTGTTTCCCTAAACAAGAGTCTACACAAAATCAATATAACACAGACATTTTTTCTTGGCTTCCTTTGGCAAACCAGCTCAAGGTGTTCCACTAACTGACAGTAAATGAACCTTAATTTGGGGACCTAATGGACCCCTTCATCCTGAACACTGTGTGCAAAGTCAAATTTGTTTCCAATTATTTTATATTTTTCTGTTTCTCGGGATCTTCCTGAGGCTGTCTCACCTGTTTAACCACTTCAATAGCTGAGTAGCTCCTCAGTTTTCATTGTGCATTACATTTTGGGACAATATGTCCACTCATAATTCAGGTCTTTTTGTCAGCGTGGTAGAATTCATAGTAGGGATGAAACAAATGATTATGTCAGACATTTTCGTAATTAATCGATCAGTCTTACAGTCTCAAGATCTTGAGACTGTAATCCATGCTTTTATTAACACACGACTGGATTACTGTAACTCACTGTATTTTGGCCTGGACCAATCACTCTTGCACCGCCTGCAGCTGGTACAAAATGCAGCTGCCCGTCTCCTCACTGGCAAACGCAAGCGTGACCACATATCTCCTGTCCTAGCTTTAAAATTTTATTGTTTGTTTTTAAAGTTCTCAATGGCCTGGCCCCCCAGTACTTGACTGAGCTCCTCCATATGTACGCCCCTGCCAAAACATTGAGATCTTCAAATCAGCTACTACTGGTTACCCCAAAAATGAGGCTAAAAACCAAAGGTGACCGAACCTTTGTGGCGGCGGCCCCTAGGCTCTGGAACGACCTGCCCTGGCACATCCGCTCTGCGGGATCGATTGAGGTCTTTAAATCCTCCCTAAAGACACACCTCTTCTCCCTGGCTTTTAATCAAGTTTAAGTGGACTTCTGGCAAATTTTAATTTAATTTAAATTTATTTTATTCTATTTTATGGCACTGTGTTTATGTATTTTAGTATTTATTTTATTTATTGTAATTGCTGGTTTGTATGGGTCACTTTTATCAGCCACGCTGCTATTAATCTGTACAGCACTTTGGTCAACCCCAAGTTTTTTGATCCATAAAATGTCAGAAAATGGTGAAAACGGTTGATCACTGTTTCCTAGGCGATGTCCTCAAATGTCTTGTTTTGTTTACAACTCAGTGATATTGAGTTTGCTGACATAGAGGAGTAAAGAGACCAGAAGATATTCACATTTGAGAAGCTGAAATCAGATATATTTTTGTTCTTAAAAAATAAATCAAAACAATTCATTGTTTATCAAAACTGATGAAGTTAATAGATTTCAACTAATCGATTAATAGTTGTAGAACTACAGTGTCCTTAATATATGTTATTTTTCCAGTGTGAATTGCATGTACGGCCCCAGGCAAATGGGGTCCTCAGAGGAGGCTTTTAATGAGTTTTCACTGGGATCCCAGTGTGTTCTCAATGTGTTTATGAATGCATTCTCACCTATATGTTGCGCTGTGAATACATCACCCAGTGTATATTTCAATGTAAGTGTGAACTGGACCTGTGTGTGTGTGTATGGTTTAGATTTAAGCCAGATCCGCTACTACAAGCAGGATAATTGTCACAGTGGTGATCACACTTTTGGCAGGAGGTGTGCAGCTAAATTTGGAAATCACCTCTTGTGTGAGTGTGTGTTTGGGGGGAGGAGAGAGAGAGAGTGCATGTATTTCTCCCAAATTCTGGAAAACACAACAGAAGCCCAGTGCAGGACCAGATAGCCAGAAGGTGAAAAATACAGGACACACAGTGAGAGGGAATTGTGTGTATAATGGGCAACAAATAAAGAGAAAAGTAACGGGCGGCCTGAAGTCTGATGAGGGAAAGAGTACAAACACTAAAACTTGGGTGTGTTTGTACGAGTGTTTGTGTGTGAATGAAAGCCAGCGGAGGATTGAAGCCAAACTACTAAAAGATGGTTATATTAACTCCCTGCCCATAATTGTAGCAGCTCTCACTTAGCCAACCCCCACTACTACCACCACAACCACGCATTCACACACTTCTACACACACACATCAGGGACCACAGAATAAACCCGGCAGGTGATATCCACCCCCCACTCCCCCACTTTGTCCTCCAGCCAAGTCGGGTAATGGCAAAGGAAGACAAAGCGTGTGTTGTAGTTTTGTAGCTTGTAGTCGCTCGTAGGCCATTTGTCATGGTAATTCAGCTTGTGAATCATTCAGAGCTCCTCTGAGGGGATCGCGAGTGTGCTCATTTGAAGCGATGTATAATTTGAGCCGCGTAAATCTTCCACATGCTCCCGGTAATCAAGTTGAATCACATAGACGTATGGCTATAAATACCAGACTATGTCATTTTCCAAAATGTGTCTTAAGGCAGGTTAAAGTACTCCACACACACACACCAGTAAGAATGCACTGACAACAGAGCTACAGCACACTGGCAGTGCTGAAAAGAACACGTGTTTCTAAAGGGTTTGTGTAAATAGGTGAGGTGCATTTCAGTGTTTAAGTCTAATGTACAAATTTATTATTAGCCAGATGTTTGGGATTCTAATGCAGCTCCAGTTTGCTGAATGCTTCTCTGTATAAGCCAGTGGCGGTTGTTGCTGTGAGAAGCGTTTAATTACCTTTGGTCTCACTGTACTGTAAATCAGAAAAGGCATTTACAATCAGAAGGATTATTTGGCAGCATAATTACAAGACGCAGCTTTCCAAACCCTCTCTGTGGTTTAACAACGAAATGAACCCTCTGCTTTGCAATGCATTTTAACTGTGTGCATTTGTGTGTGTATGGGCATTATTACAGTGAATGCAACAGCAACAGAGATTCGGTCCTGTCCTACACCAGCGTGCGAAGTAACAGCTCTTACCTGGGGAGTGATGAGATGGGATCAGGTATGCAGCTTTTCTATTCATCTGTAAATAAAACCTATCATAATGCAGAACTGTACATTTTTTATGTTTTCTTCTAGAAACCCTCATTAGAATATTTAATATTTCATCTACAGTGTTGAATTATTTTGTTCTCCAGCGCAACGGATTTCAAGTGAAACGATAATCAGTTCAGATCCAATTTTGAGTAAACTCAAGAAAAAGTGTGTCACTGTCCAAACAGACAACACTGGAGAGTGAATTCAACATAAACAACATAAGCTAGGCCGAAGCAAGCACATGCATCCTGAGTGTCAAACAAAGGCAAGGAATAATGGCTGTTTGCATAAGAATTATCTGCAGTGAATCCTTTTCAGTTTGTCATAATGTTGCTCATATGTCATGCATTCAGGGTGCCAAAACAGTGAGACACTGTAGATATTTCCTGGAGGTGAATGCGGTCAGATATTTCAGACGCAAACATTTCGTAATCCTCGCAGCCACATTTTTTTGTGCTGCGAGCCAAGTATGTGTCCACTGCTGTTTATCACTTTGTTTATATCAGCATTATATCTTAAACAGCCCACAACGAGACACTCTCTTGAAAATGGTTTATTGTCCTTCCTCCTCTCCAATTCGATGCATCAGACTTTACATGAAAACAGATGGATAGAAACATGTTTTAATAAGTGCAGATGTTCAAGTAAAAGTGAATGCTGGTGTCCAAATGTGTAATTACTCCTCAACTTTTTCCTTGGCTGCTAGGGGACGAGCTGCCGTGTGACATGAGGATTCCCTCGGACAAACAGGACAAGCTGCACGGCTGCCTCGAGCACCTTTTCAACCAGGTTAGTTCAGGGGCTCAGTTTTGGGGATGAGTAAGTACACCGTTATCTGTATCTATATCTGTTCAACCAAGTACTGTAAATTATCTGTACCCGTCTGCATGCTTGGAATGTTCGGGGATTAAACCAGACACGGGCGGTGCTTAAACCTCAAGTGGGCGGCATAAAAGATTGTTGTTTATAAAATTACAGAACAGACACAGAATGGAGCTTCAGGTCAATGTTTTTGGTCACATGACTAAGAGAACTATTACAGAACAAGTTTTTATAAACTTGAATGAATAAACTTAAGTGAATGAATGAACCCAACGCGTGCAGCATTTAGTTGCTTACTTCATTCATCATGAGCACCGATATTATCAACACATTTCACCATGATGATATTTGAGCTTGTAAAAAGCACATCATCCATACCGGATATTAGTTTCAGCCAAGTACTTGGTCAATCCTAGTAATTAATACATTTTATTTTAGGATGTTTTGTGTTGCCAAATCGTACACTGTCCCTAATCACTTCTCAAAACATTAATTAATTAATTAACTTTATTCCCAAACTGCACCTTTGAAGAAGTGAGGACTGACTGAGAGTTTGAGCTCAGCCACAAGATTTAAAACTGAGAGATAGTAAAACAAGAACACACACACACATGTCAGCCTTACCCCCACCGCCGCTGCCGCCAAACCATTTGGAACAGATGATTGTGATAGTAATCAGTCAACATCTGGGCTGAGTTACCTCGTGGAGCTCTCTGTCCTCTGGTCAGGATCCCGCTTTTCTCTCTCATCTTTCACTTGACCTCCTTTCTCTCTCTCCTTAAAGTACGCTCCTCTTTCTGTGCGTCTCCTCACACACGCATACATAAACTCTCACTGGTACGTGGACTCAGTTAAAGACATCCATCCGTCTTTTCATCTCCTCTTACCAGCATTTGATCTTGCTTCTATGACTGCCCTCGTGGGGTGCACTCACTTTGGCTGCTTTAGTTCTTTCCACATGTAAACAGCAGCTCAGGGGGCCTGAAAACACAAGCCTTGTTGTTATTAATGCTGAAATACACTTGCCAGGAGCTATTGCAGAGTTGTGTGTGTGTGAGCATGTGTGTTTGTTTGAATGACACAAAAACAAAGGAGGTAGCTGGAAGATAGATTAGGGCTGCGCATCAATAAGGACAGAGGAAACCTGATTGATGACCTTATCTGTCTGCATGTGTGTGTGTGTGTGTGTGTGTCCTTTTATTTCTGCACACAGGTTGACTCCATCAACAGCCTACTCAAAGGACCCGTCATGGCCAAGGCCTGTGAGGAGACTAAGCACTTTTACTCTGACCACAGCCAACCAGGTACACATTTTTACATGTGTGTAGTGACTGCTTGAAAGGTTAGAGGGTGTGTCTGTGTCGTCATGCTACTGTTATAATACTAGGCATGCATCGAGAGGTTGTTTCTCACTTCATTTAATGCAAGACAGTGTACTATTATGCAGAGAGGACTGGAATTATAGAACAAGTTTCCATCACAAATGGCACGTCTTAACTTTTTTAAAAACAGTTTTACTTATTAAAGAAATATTTAATGGCACAGAGCACCAACCCCTCTTTCAAATAGGACATGTTTTGCTACATAGTGTTAGACTATGACTAGACTATGATCATTAATGAGGACCTTTCCTGGTCATGTATCATTTTATTTTTACTTTATTTTCTCAGTTACATTATATGCTGTTTTAGCGCTATTAGTACATTATGATGTAATGTTTACTTGTGTGGTCC
>JAJHUR010100798.1:0-23155 GCA_027495735.1 Lutjanus campechanus | reverse complement strand
GTAAGATGTAAACATCTTACTGGTTACAACACGAGATCGACACCATGTTTACATCCTACCGGCTACTTGCAACAGCTGATATTTCTGCTAAAAACATGGCGAAAATGGCATCTTTTGCGGTTAATTTTTAAAGTCGCGGCTCGTGGACACCTGGATTACACCACACAAGCAGGATGGAGACATTTTGTGTTTGTTTTGTGTGCTATTTTTTAATGTTTTATCCGTGGTCACCATTCACTGCCATTGTACTGGATGAGGCTGCTACCCTGTTCCTCCTAAAACTTCAGGATTGTTTGGTGAACTGAAGACCTTCACTTATCATCACATCGGCATAGTGGTGAGTACAAACTGAATGGCTTAATCTCGCAGAGTGGAGTAACGCTTTAAACATATGGTTGTAAAATAGCAGCAGTTTGCTTCGGTTCAGGAAAATTTCATGGTTTGGGTTAAAATAAGTGAATAAATAAATCAACATTGATTCATCCCTCCCTATATAGGCGTTCTTGCTCTTTATACTGCTCCCATCATAAGTTTTCTCATTACAGATGCATTAAGTCAACCTGTAGAGCTTTTCACTCACAGAAATCAATACTGAAACAGGTGAAATATCAACATTCATGTTGTGTTGCTCCTGTTGAAGCTACTTTCTGTCAGCAGATGTCACCATTTCCACTGTTTTCTCTCCACACTGACCATTAGTGAAATCAAAATCTGTGCGCAGTGAACACTGAACACTGAACAGATGATGGGAAAACTTTCTTTCTGACTGACCTAATTTTGCAAAAATTAACTGTAATTGTATGATTAAGTTAAACTTAATTTAAAATGTTAAACTGGATTTATTTCAGGAAAGCCCTAATTTAAAGGACCAGTGTGTAAGATTTAGGACAATCTGTTATGAATGTGGCAGGAGTGAAATATAATATTCACAAATATGTTTTCATTAAAGAGATAGTGGGAGTGGTGTGAAATCAGAAACCAATCAATTTGAGTCTGTTAATACTATGAGAATATCGCTATTGTTTCATAATTTGTTATTAATGGATGTTTTACAATCATTTGTGTCATTAATTTATTTTTAATTAAAGATCACAGACTGTATAATGTCACATTTCTGTGTTCAAAATAGGTTGGATGGATGCGACTCCTCTAATTAATGGTTAAATGAAAGATTAAGATTGTATATTAAGGGTCTTTCAGTTTATTTTATGCAAAATAACATCATATATGTACCTCAAAACAGTTCCTTATTTTTTTTGAATCAGGTGCAAATCCAAAGATCCACCCCAAATATAAATTTATGTGTTGTCATATGTTCCTTAATTGACCAAAAAGCATGAAAAACATCCTTGAATTTTCATCTTAATTGAACAATGAAGGTTCAAGAGATGTTTTTTTCTGTCTCTCAACCCTTACAAACCTTGTAATGATGCATGTTATAATGCATTAAAATGCCTTACTAAATTAAGATTTAATAATTTGTAAAGACCTCATTACAAATGGCTTAAATGCATCACTATAACTGGCATCAAGGCTCAATGAAATGGTTTTATTTTGGTGACCGGAAGTCATTAAAAAAACCACAGTCGCTGCTGGTTGGTTACTGTCTGTCCTCCTTCTCTACGCGCATTTTGGCAAAGTTTCAGTCTTCAGGATGGAGAGCAGACAGTCGGATGTGTCCACTGAGCTGTGAACTGCGGATTTTCAGGACTTTTCAACATATTTGTGGAAACTTCACGATCATCTTGGACTAAAACATCTGCATGCCTGTTTTCTTCCCCCAGAAGAAAGTCGCGGATAAGAGTCGGGATGAACAGAGACGGAGACAAGAGCGCAAAGTCTGCGCTCCGGAGCCAAAAACAGCCCAGAGCGAACCAGCAGATTTCTGCCCAGAAGAAGAAGAAAGATCCAAGCGTCTCCTGCTCCAAAGACTCACAGTCCGGTCAGGAGGTGAAACCTGCGGGACTGCAGGGAAAACGAGCGGGGAAAGTGTCATCAGGTGGCACCGTGGAGGTCCAGAGGAGCCCCGGCGCGCACAGGAAACTGTCCGACGCCAGCAACGCTTCGGAGGACCTGAGCAAAGACTCTGGCTGCCCGTCAGGGAAACTGTCCTCCTCAGACAGCAGCTCAGAAATATCCGACTGCCCCTCGGAGGGCAACAAGCGCGACTCTCCGAGCTGCGACAATGAATTAAGCTGGATAGACGGGGGAGCTTATGTGAGCCCGGACAGCGGGGGGGAAGGCGACGGCAAACCGTGCGCAAAGGCAGCGAGGGATGCGTGCGCTCCGCAGCCTGGTGCCGCTGGAGGGGGTCTGAGTCTGTTCAAGTCCTCCGGCTCGTTTATGGATCTCATGATGGGAGAAACAACCGAGGACCTGGTCAGAGAAGTGGACGATTTAAGATCAGAGAACGAGTACTTGAAAGTAAGTTTAATCTGGTTTTAATTTAATTTAGTTTAATCTAATTTGTTTAATTTAGTTTGCTTGATATCCGGGTGTCTTTCATCTAAATTTCCACATATTTGTAGCGTGTTTCTTTGCGTGTTGCTTCTCAATGAGATCTAAAAGAGGCCCTCAGGATCTGAACACCAGAGCCGATTTTCTGTAAATGCTCTTGTCAGACTTCATTAGAGACTTTAGGCCAAGTGAGGAGAAGCTTTGAGGCAACAATCAAAAGTCAAGACGAGTCACAACTGACATAAATAATCTGCGGCATCGTCATTTTCCATGTTATAATGAAATAAAGCTGCTGAATGGGAGACCAGGGCCGGCACCAGGAGTTTGGTGGCCCTGAACAAGATTTTCTTTGTGGTAAAACGACCAGATGATTGGTTAATTTTATTCAATAAATTTTAAAATACAATACATAAATGTGCATAAAATTCATCAGGATATGCAGTGAAGTCACATGACTTATTTCTATTGCAGTCCATGAAGTGTGTGGGAGGCAGGAAAGAAAAGGAAATTATATGTATATGCTACTGATATCTTATATTTTACACTAATAAACCCAAAATAAAAAAACATTTATCATAAAGTTAATAGTAGATATTGAATAAATGTAGCACCCAAGTTCAGAAACCCAAAATTGAGCTGATATTTCTCTGTGATAACTTATTCAGCATCCATTTTTCAGTTGTTTTTTTCCCTAAACTGTTCAAAGTAAGAGTAGATTTAATTTCATTTGGGGTTTTGCTTTATCCTCCCTGACATTTGGATGAGAATGGATGAAATTTGGGGCAGGGAGTTTGTGGTGGGCGTGTCATGTCCGAAGGATTAAAATAGAATAATTCAGAGTTGCATCATTTGTTATTAATATTATGAATGTATGTTACAGATTCTGAGATCGATATGAAGCACAGTGGCAGTTGTGTTAGAGTCATTTTTAATAATCCATTATTTATGACAGCCTAATCAGTGCAACAGACAAGTGAAAACATGTCAATAATACTCTTCAAGTTTTTTAAAAGCAGGAATTATAACCAACACAACTTGTTTGATCAGAGTGTATTCACAAATTCCATATGTTGTTGATTGTTTATTACTATAACAGGTCATTTTTGGGACAAAAAGGACAAGATTCAGGATTCGGGACAACTGCTTGTAACTCAGGACTGTCCTGAATTTTTCAGCTCGTCTGGTCACCCTAATCTGTGGCCCCCAAAACACCTCAAGCACAACCACCAAATCCCACGCTGTTCATGCCTGAATTAACGAGCTTTGCTTGTTAGTCATGTTACTTATTGATGTTTTCTTGCAACATTAAAGTCCGACTATAGGCTATAAAGTAACAAATGTAGTATTTTAGTAGTTTAGCTGAGTGTTTTTCATTAAAACAAGTTTGACTTCTTGCTACTAGCTTGCTAGCTAACCTGTGTTACCATGGCTACATAACAAGTTATTAAAGTGAGCAAGTCGACGTCACACTATACTGTACTGATCCCCCCAACAATTTAGGGCCCCTAAACAACCGCAAAGAGTGTTTATGGCAGCAGCTTAGGACCGAGTCTCAGCCATAAACACAGGAGTCCATAGAAGAAGACTGTTTTAATTGATGCAATTCAAAAGTAGAAAATAACTCTCTAAGTCAAAGCAGTGACTTGCACATTCATGTGTTGTCATTAATCTGAGCAGTAATTTCTACTGTGAGTGATGGACACTGCTGTCTTCTCCATTTAATGTGTAGGACTTGTCTCATAAATAGGTCCTGGTATTCACTGTCACTTGAGCGTTATGTTGCTGTTTTTACAGTAAGAAGAGTTAGTGAGGAGGAAATTAAACCAGAGGGCCTCCCTAGGAGGGTTTATTTATTTTTTTTGATTGTTTTTTTGGCATTTAAAGGTCAACTTCGGTGATTTAGAGCTTCTTTGTCATAAAGTTGTAGGATTTACCAGAGAGAGATTTTGGAAAACAAAGTTCAAAATCAAAGCAGCAGAGGCTGATAAATTGATTGATATTAAATGTGTTATTAAGAGTTTTCTCCTCGCCAAACATTTCCTCCATGATGTTTCTGCATGTATGATATCTCTCGATATCTAACTCAACAAATTGTGCACCAAAAAGTTGTTGTCCCAACTTGAGGGGTTGTTCATGTGGATTTTCCCAAATGGAAGTAATTTTTCTGGTTATTCTGACACCACATAAATGCAGGATGAGACACACGATGGATCATTTAAAAAAAGGATCAGAACATTACCCAGAGTGCTACTCGACCGCCAACAATTTGATTGGAGATGTGTGTGTGTGTGTTTGTGTGTGTTATGCTTGTAGCACCTAACGTAGCTTAGAGCCACGAGCCTCCAGTAGAGGATGTTAAAGTGGCCGAGTCTAGAAGGGAAACCCAGACCCCTCTGATCATTTGAACCCAAACTATGATCTTTCCCTAATCTTAACCGAGTGTTTTCTGCCTCATAAACCTACTCAGATCTTAATCACACTGTTGTCAAATCATAAAACACAATTAGATTGTACAAGGTGCACATTGAGGAAACAACATGCACAAATGTTGCAAGAGTTGCAGAGAGAGTGCAGCCTCCTCTGAAATCACAAAACGCTTCATGCAATGTTTTTACATGTGCAGTTTGCTCCCAAAAAACTGTAAACAGACTTTGTAAAATCAGTGCAATTCTCCTTTAATTGGATGAGCAAAGAGTCATAGGATGCTATTGCTACCATTTAGTCAGTCAAACCCAGAGTTTTAGCCATTTCATTGTTTATTATACCCACCATGATTAGAAATGCATGTTTGACATATTTGATATTAGAGATGTGTCTCCTAATAAACATAAGGAAGGAGCGAAAGGGATTATTGAACCAAACTATTCACATCCATGAGTTTGTCCCAGAATGTTTTTAATTAATGTACCTTCCTTTAATAGACAAGGTTTGTGAAAAAGTTTCTGGACTTTTAATTGATCTATAAAGTGAGCTTGTGAGCAATTATAAACACTAATGTTTCTTTCCTTATACTCAGAAAATAATGTTGTTTAATTACACACAAGCATACTTGAATATATAATCAAAAGCAGATTATAAAACACTCCTGTTCCTTCACAGTTGTATTTCTGTGTTGTTCGTCCCAGGATGAGGTCGAGGAGCTTCGATGTGAGATGTTGGAAATGCGCGACATGTTCCAGGAGGAGGAGGTGTACCAGCTGCAGGAGCTGCGGCTGCAGCTGGAGCAGGCCAACAAGACCTGCCGCATCCTGCAGTACCGCCTCCGCAAGGCCGAGCGCCGCAGCATCCGGGTGGCTCAGACGGGGCAGGTGGACGGGGAGCTGGTCAGGAGCCTGGAGCACGACATCAAGGTCAAAAGTCTTCTCCGCTTTCTTTACAGTCACTCCTCCTCCTTCCTCTGTGTGTGTGTGTGTGTGAGGTCATGTGGTCTTGTTAAACTCACTCACCACCAACAAACAGTAAAAGCTCTGACCTTCTCCCAAATTGGCTTTTGACTGACTCACTGCTGCTCCAGTTGGCAACATCAAAGTGATGATTTTCTGTTAGTTTCAGCGCACTAACAGTGTTTGTGTTGTTCATACACACTGAAGGACTGTAATCAGTCGACGGCAGCCTGAGTCACGACGGTTCGCTTTGCTGTAAAATGCTCCCTTCTGTTTGTCAGCACCACAAGAATTTCATTAGTTTGAAATGTCTTCATCGTGCGTGCTGTTTATATTTTCGTCATACCATGGTGTAATTATGTGGTGAGCTGTTCTCCATGAGTAGGAAACATAAAAGCTCTGTAATCTTTATCAGAATCCTGGAAGTTCACTCGTTCTGTTGTTAAATGAGACTCTGGTGGCGGCCAGACTCTGTTTCTCTGAGCCGGGGCGTGTGTGTGTGCGTGGTGGTGTAGGATTCCCAGCAGCCTCACCCTCACACCCCCCCTCACACCCCTCTCACCCCTCTCACCCCCTCTGTCACAAACATTTCTTGTAAAATCTCTCAGCTTTACCCAAAGCAACTGCTGCAGAGAACAGGCTGCAGTCACAAACTAATGCTCATGAGCCAAACCAGGACCAAAAGGTTTTCTTTATGTCACTTTGTCTGATTTGAGCCGTAGACAGATCACTGAACAGGTCCACAGGGAACAGGCCCAGAGGCCAAACTGGGTCAGGGGGCCCCTGTGACAGATCCTCTGTTTGAAAAGACTGTTAACGTTTCCTGTCAGAAAGTCGATCAAATGACTGAAGAGGTGCAAAATGAGATGCAAGACAATAACACAGAGATTCAAACTGACCATGGAGAGCGAAAAAACGATCATAGTGTGACAGAATAACCACAAAGAGACAAAAACAACCACAAACAGGCACAGAACAGACACAAAGAGACGGAAAATGGCCACAACCAGATATAAAATGACCACAAACAGGCACAAAATGTCTTCAAAGAGACACAAAACAACTACAAAGAGACACACAATGACTACAAAGAGACACAAAACAACCATAAAGAGACACAACATGACTACAGAGACAAAACAACCAAAAAGAGACACAACATGACTACAAAGAGACACAAAACAACCATAAAGAGACACAACATGACTACAAAGAGACACAAAACAACCATAAAGAGACACAATACAACTACAAAGAGACACAAGATGACTACAAAGAGACACAAAACAACCATAAAGAGACACAAGATGACTACAAAGAGACAAAACAACCAAAAAGAGACACAAGATGACAACAAAGAGACACAAAACAACCACAAATAGATGCAAAACAACCACCAAGAGGCACAAAACAACCTAAAAGAGGTGCAGGGCACAAAGAGATGCAAAATGGCCACAAAGAACACAAAATGACCAAAGGAGACACACAATGACTACAAAGACATGCAAAATGACTACCAACAGACATATGTTGTTTTGTGTCTGTTTGAATCTTTGGTTGTGTTGCTCTTGTGTTGGAGGTCTGGAGGAACTTGGAGGAGTCTGTCAGTGACTAAAGGAACATTAACCTGCTGTTGGTTTTGCTTACAGGTTGCAAAGAGTGTGTCCCTCCGGCTGTACAACGAGCTGGAGGTGGTGCAGAAGAAGAACTCCCAGCTGGAGTGGGAAAACGAGGCGCTGCGAGAGAAAACACAGGAACTGGAAGTGGCCAAGCAGGTGTTACAGACTGAGGTGGAGAAAGCCAGAGAGGTGAGTCTAAAAAAATGGGTTTACTGTGACTTCAGCTGGGCGTTTGACCTTCTCTCTGCAGAATGATTTGTGTGTTTGACACTAAGAGGCTGTTTTCACTTTAATCTGCTGAAGGATGAAAGTTTCTCTGTGATGAACTTAAATCTAAGTCGAAGGCCTTGTCCACAATGGTACAAACATTTTGCAAGACAAATCATTTCCTCTACATTTTTGGTTTCTCGTCCACATGCAAACTAGTTTGGAACAAATCATGGTTCAATATACAGCTTTAAAAAGTCTGACATGGAAAGTTTAGAGCTCCAGTGCACTGAGAATGTTGTTTTTTCAGTGACATCTTGTGTCCAGCAGTTAAACATTTGAAATGAACAGTATTTGCGTTTTTATAAATTAAGGATTTTTCAGTCAGGGTGTTGTGGGAGTAGTGTGCTTTTCTGAATTTTGAGCTACTTTCCTTCAATTTTTTGTGGAAAAACATATCAGATTCAAATGATTTCTCTGAGGTGAGTATTTTTATTTGTCTTAAAACAGGTCAGAGGAGATTTTAAATAAATCTGTTTATTGGGTCGAGATATTCAGCCTAAATCTTGACAGAAACATAAGCTGCCTCCATCCCTCCGGTCAGGAATCTCCATTTCTGCGGCCGCACAGCTGCACCCATCCCAGCAGCCAGTTGTCGCCCTCATCCCTCTGTCACCCTGATGTCAGGTGACACATGACCCGGGTGCAGATCAATGATACGAGAGGAGGGCACGGCCGGCAGCTGCCTGGTGCCTGTGCAGGGTGAAGCAGGCTGGTATGCTGAAGGCTGAACTTCAGGCACAGCTGATCTCCTCAGCTGAGCGGACACAGAGGAGGCAGAGAGGGCGCGAGAGATTACAAAAATAGACTCTCTCTATCTGGCTTTCTCTCTTTCTGCTTCGATTAAGCTCGGCTAAATCTGGATCAGTGTGTATTATGGCATTCATAAAGGCGGCCGGCACACTGACCTACAACCGTCCCAGCTCGTGCTTTCATCAAACGGTGGCCACCACACCCTCACAGTGATTGAATTTCCAGTCCACCTTTTATTCTCGCGGCCCCCCTCCTGCCATCGATGCCTCCCGTGATAACGATCGAGCACTTCGGTGACACGTGTTCGGTTTAATCCAGGATTCGGTGCTTTGGCGTGAGCTCAGTCTGGCCCACTCAGCGGAGACAGCTGCTAGTCCCTTTGATCCCAACAGGGAAATCCACTTAGATTACCTAATCTAGGAGCACAAAACACAGTCGAGATGGATGTGAAGGAGGGTGAACATGTCAGAGACTCACACACTGCGACTGGACCGTCTGTGACCCTGTTTCTGCCACTTGAATGGAGCCACAATAAAACTACACATGCCTGAACATTAATAAAGTACAAATGTCTGAGTGCAAGTGAATGCAGCAAAAGTTGATGCTTTTCTATAGGTTTCGACAGTGGTGGACCCAGGCTGTCTGAGGGGCAGGGGTTTCCTGCCTTCTGGGGACTTTAAAAGAATGAAAATAACAAAATAATAAATATACTGTATGTTGGTATTTTTTGCAAACAGGTGCCTACAGATGATCTATATCTGTCAAAACACAACTGTACCACAGCATTTAGTCTTACCTAGTCCAATTTCAAATTACAATACCACAGCAAATGAACATTTTACATATGTTTCTCTAAGGGTATGTTAATTAGCCTGCTCTAAGAAAAAAAAAAGTGCCCTTTCCTTTAACACCTTGTCCACTGTGAGGGCATCCTAGAGGGCTCTTTATCACGTTTTCTCGACTGGAAGGGCGACCTAGAGTGCTTTATCACGCTCTCTTCCAAATTAGGCCGCCCTAGAAGGCATTTTATTATGTTTTAACTGTCACAGGGGCATCCAAGAGGGCACTTTTGTCGTGTTTTTTTACACATGGGGCCACCGGGGTTTTGATTCCACCCACCTCTATCAACCATCCCTGCAGCAGGCAACAGCTTATCTACCTCAGGGCTGTCAGGTTGAATGCATGCATTTAAATTAATTTAAAAAATGGCTTGCTAAATTAATAAATTAACACATGCAATTTAACGATAAAAAAAGATGTATTTTGAAAAAATATCTGAAGATTTGGAAATAAAATAACTGTTTTTTTCTACTCCCACCCTTAGATATTTTTCAGTTTGTTGACTCTTTTCCTACAATAACATTTATTTAGTTAAAATATCTTCATTTGGGAGCTTTACCAGGCAAATATTGATACATGTGAGTATCTGCGATTTAACTGGCATGTATATATATTTTCCTGCCACCTCTTAAAGACCCCATGCCGCCCTCATGACACCCAGTGAATATTTTTCTAGATTTGATCACAGTATTCAGTATCATGGACCACTGACCTTGAATTTAAAAGACTATAACCCGCTCCTTCAGTTTGCCACTTCTAGCCTGTAGAAGATGACTATTATTAACACTGTGACATCTTGTCTAGTGTCTAGCGGTGAGACAATGGTGCCAGACAGGAGCTTACATTCCTCTCATGCTCAGACTTACAAATCCACTCTCTCATGCAGAGTGGGGAAGGATTCTGACGCAAGAAAAAGTTTGGATCAAATCAAACCCAAGTGTGGTTATTGCAGCTTAAGCATTTCTGAAAGTAACACAACCATAAATAAAAGATTAAAAAATTATATTTATGTAAAGGAATAGTTCAAAATTTGGGGAAGTACATTCATTCCCTTTCTTGCAGAGAGTTTGATGAGAAGACTGAAAATCTGCCTACCAGTGCCCATAAAACTCACTAATTAGCGTGTTATCGCTTGTTTGTTTAAACCATACAAGAAACAACAGTTTATGGCCAACAAAACTCCAGGAAGTGGAGCCCTGCATGAGCCAAAAACTCTGGTCCCAGCTCAGCTCCAGCCAAACAACGTCTGCAAATTTTTCAGCCTGCCTGCCCGGCCTGAGACCCACACCAGATTCACTTTAAGTTCTCTCTGATGCATGCAAACACACACAGACGCTATTAAGACTAAATCGAACCACTTTTTTACTACAATTAACACCGACTGTCCAGTACAAAGAAGCATAAGTATGCAGTAGGGAATATCGCCAAACTTGGTGATCCAAATGAGTAAACACAGATTTACACCTACCTTTCTTTGGCCGATGTCTCTCGCTGTTTATTGTGGTAATCAAATCAAAACTCCTCCAAAATACAGCTTTATACAGAAGTATTGGAAACTTTTAGGAACTCCCCAACTTCTCCCTTAGGTTCTGCACGATCAGTGTGGATCACATTGACAGTAAATGTCACGTGTGATGCAGGTGGATAAAATGCCTGTAATGCATGTGAATGAGATGCACAGCCTGTGCATAAAATCTGGAATATCATCAATAGATCAGTATTTCATGCTCTGTGCATGAGCCTGGTCTATTAGAAAAAGAAGAGCCAAAGCCCGGCCCCAATCGGCATGGTCCAGGTTCCAAAGACCTTGGAGACCTCTACCGGGAAGTCACTGCGGACAGCCAAGATACTGTCCAGCATGTAACCTTGCTCAATCACAAATTGATGAGATGTTGGCAAGCAGATTTTGTTGCTTTCAACAGAATTAGACCAACTGTCTCTTAGCTGTAGCTTCATACTGAATGGATGGACATAAGAGTGGAATCCATCTTCTCATTAAACCCTCTGCACGAAATGTTGAACTAGTCTGAACTATCCCTTTAAGTGTAAGAAAGTGAGGTATCTGAAAAACTTCACATGGCTTTTTTGGACAAGTTGCTCACTTGGATCTGTTCTTGGCCAAAATATTGTTTGTATTGGACCCTTGATGAACCTCTGTGTCATGTTTTTATTCCTCAGAACACTGTGAAGAAGAAAAGCATTCGATCATCCAGTAGGGCTGAGAAGAGGCTCTCTCAACAGATTGAGGTTTGATGTGTTTGTAAAGGGCCGTCCACAACAAAAAAGATAAATTTAACTATAAATTTGGACGGTGGAGTCCAGACTGCCGCTTTATAGTTGTGGTGTGGACTCATCCACTTGAGTTTTAATGTTTTTTTCACAATGATAAATTTGTAGTTATAGTTATATTTATCATTATTGGTGTGGATTGCCCTTAGTTCATGTCAAAAAGTGCATGCTGCATTATATTTAGAATGATTTTCATTGTTGTTTGTTTGCCAAAAGGATGACAGCGCAGATCTCAGGTGCCAACTCCACTTTGCCAAAGAGGAATTAGCTCTCATGTGCAAGAAGCTCACCAAGTTGGTATCAGAGAGTGATGCCATGCGCGAGGAGCTCGCCAAATACCGCTCAGCCTATGGCGACGTAGACACCGCCCAATCTCCTGAAGGCAAACAGAACTCCGCCCACGCTAGGGAGGCAGAAGTCAAAGTTCACCTGAAACTGGTGGAGGAGGAGGCCACGCTGCTGAGCCGGCGCATCGTCGAACTGGAGGTTGAGAACCGTGGACTGCGAGCGGAGATGAGCGACATGAGGGAGAAGATGGGAAGAGGAGGAGGGGAAGAGGAAGAGGAGGAGAATCGGGACGTGATGGAGGAAAATGTGTCGGCTTCCTCACCGGTGAAGGACAGAGAGGGAAGTTTGAAGATGGACGGGGAAGCAGAAAAAGATAAAAGTGATGTTGAGACGTCTTTGCTTTGCAGCCAATCACAGACGGAAGGGACAATGACTGCCTGTCACATCGCTCGAGAGGGTCCTGTGGGTGGTGAGTGGGACCCTTCAGACAGTCCTGAGAGTGATAAAAGCCTTGACAGAGGCCTCACAGGAATGACGGTGAAAGACTATGAAGCTCTTCTGGCTCTCAGAGATCATTCCTGCATCTTGAGTTCAGCCATCCAGCTCCTGACAGCACCACCAAAAAACGGCCACTGCCCGTCTCCCTCGAGCGCTTTCACCTCTCCGACAGAGGTGGAGTCGAACGGCAAAGCGCAGAAGATGTTCCCGCCTGGGCCTCTGAATGAGGCTTTGGAGCTTCTGCAGGCCATGCTGCTGGCTTTCATCGGGCGGGTGGAGACGCTTCTAACAGGAGAGGATTCAGGCAAACTCACGGACGTTCACAAGGATTCCAGCACTTTCTCCTTTCTCTCTGGAGATCATGATGTGGATGCTCCCAGTAAACAGGAACGCGTGGAAGAGCTTAAAGAGAGAGAAAAACAAGCATCTTCCTTCCACAACTGCAGGGACCCAAAGATGCGTCTTTCCCTGCAGATTCTGTGGATCCTCCATCAGTGGTGTCAAGTGAAAGGACCTGGGCTGGAGGTAAAATTGTGATTGTTTCCTTAAAGTTAAGATACATGACTTTAATATGTCAAAAAAAGGAAAAATGAAGTCAGCGCAAAAATGCTCCATTGAACATTTATCAATATACCACCATGTGATGTTTTAGACGTAAGCTGTTCTTCAGACATGAAACAAATTCAGAGACACAACTTGCAAGTACTTATCCACAGGGTCACCTGACAGGTCATGTGATTACAAAATGGTGAACCAAAAACAAAACAAAACAAAAAAAAGACCCTGTGAGTAATATGTATACTGAAAGGAGAAAAAAAATACTCAGCACATTAGAAAAAATCTTCTTTAAAAATATAGTCTACATGGCATCAAGTGTGATATAATGGCTGATAAGCTACGTGGTGTCATCTTTGAAGTGCTGATCTCCAGACATGCATAGATGTAAAACGTATGCATGTAAAAAGCTGCACAGTGCACTTTAAAAGATACACTAATCTGTCAGGTCAAAAACCTTGTATATTACCAAGAGCTTAATCAGAACAACTTGAATATGACATGACTAGAACATCATCGCGATTATCATTTTAAGAATTATGAATCAGTGCAGTAAAAATCAATAATTGGATATTTAAAACATTATTATCACCTGTAACAATTTTGTAAGATCAAACCAGGTTATATGTTCCTAACAGTTAAACCACTTGGATGGTGAAATGTAATGGAAGTAAACATGTGCATCATGTTAATGTTCTAAGCTACAACATATACAATCCTCTGACTTAAAAGACAGAGTGTGGAAGCATTTTGGTTTCTGTGAAGCTGAAGGGAAATGGGACCGGGGCTGCAGCCAAACTGCATGCAAGCTGTAAAACTAAGCTAAGTTAGAAGTAGTTGGAGAAAAAGAGAAAAGAGAGAAAAAAGATTGATAATCATCAAACATCAAGATGCATTAAAAGAGTCCCATCTCTAAGCTTCAGGTTTGAACCGTCATGCGAGAAGAAAATGCAACCTGACCAATTTTAGAGGTGCCACTGTTGATCTAAATGGTGGTCATATTGAATTAAAGTAAAAGCAATACTGCAGCAATCAGAAGAGGTCTGTAACTCACAAGCTGGGGACATCATGTCCACAGCAACATCAAAAAGCAAATCACAAAAACAGTGGGCATCATAAATCCATACACACACAAATAGAGGAAACTATAGAGACTAAGATAAATGTTCATGGTCACATTATTCAGTGTGCACATTCTATTTCTTCCTTTTTTGACCTGTACTTCTGTCCAGGACCTAGTGTTGTGTTTATCACATTTGGATGTGCATGTAAACTTTTTACACATCCTGAACTGCTGCTGATATTTTTGGATTTTCTTTTACTCAGGGTAAAGACAAAGCCCTGTCTGTGCTGCGGGGGTTATTGCAGGACCTCGGTGCAGAGCTGCAGGATGAGCGGATTGAGTTCGACAGGCGAGCCAGGGCCATGCAGGACAAGGCAGCTGAGGTAAGGACGGTGTTTACCCTTCAGGCGCGTGTCCCCCCGCTGTGTGTGAGGCTGTGTGATACAGCAGGAAGTCCCACTGATGATCTGTCTCCCTGGCCACACGTCCTCCTGACACTTCAACAGGCATCATGAAAGACTCATGCCAGAGTATTTAGGCTAATCTCTTGTAGGAGCTGCAGCCAAACGGGACAGGCATGTTCAAATCTGCTGCAGCAAAACACTTGACTGATTCTGAATTGTCCAGACCCGATGTAAACGAACAGCTACTAAACTCCACCTGCTTGGATAAATGCAAACAGAGAGACAGTTTTAATGCTCATAAGAAATGTAATCTCACATTTGACTTGTTGCCACTGAAATGTTGGAGTGTCCTTTGCACAGCATGACTCAAGATCTGCTTTGAGGGGACGGATTTATTTCTTTAATGGTTGTTTTTGCTCCTTACTCCACTGACTAGACTGTAATCCCTCCTTTCCACAGGGACACAGTTTGTTTTACATGAAAAAACAAGACTAAGGCTCTACAGCCTTGCTGTACTAACACACATCTATGCTTTGAGCTAAATGCATGCTGATGCATGTTAGCATGTTGAGTTTCTGACTTATGAATAACGTTGTTGACGTCAGCTTCCAAGTTCTAACTACCACTGCGAAACAAATTTTTCTGAAGGCTCTGATACATCTGATATGGGACTTAATAACATGGAAGTACCAGAAAACCAAGCAAATATGGACACCTAGCTCACATCAGCTGACATCTGTTGTTTAATATAATTAAAGCCAAATTTAATGGTTATGGTGTTATAATGTCAGTGAACTCGAGGGTACCTGGGTTGTAACCATGGGAATCTTTCCTGTTTCTACCATTGATCCCATATGACGTGAACGCAGCACAATATTTAGCATGTTCACCATCTTAGTTCAGCACAGTGGTGTAGTGCAGGGTGTGCGCAGGTATACGAAGTACACTACACCCACTTCTAAGTCTCCTCTGATGCATATCATTCCATAGTGTCCTGTGAGCCAATTTTTTTTTTTGTCCTGAGATGGTGAAGGCATGACACGCCTGACTGAGCCTTGTTGCCTGAGTTGGTTTGGCTTGTTTGGGTTGGGTGGGTTTAGGCATGAGGAGTGATGATTGCGTAGGGTTGCCTGGGAACAGGAGGGTGGACGGTTCAAGTCCAGCTCAGACCAAAACTGTAGCACATAGAGGTGCCAGTTCCCCTTCTGGGTGCGTTTGAGCAAAGCAGCGAACCCCCAACTGATTATGGGCAGCGTCACTCTCCGACAAAGTGCATATGGAGCGAAAAAATAATCATTTATTAATAAAGTATGTTCTGTCTTCTTTTTAAGAATATCAGGGTAAGCTAATCAGAGGCAGAGTAAGGTGGGTCATGCCTTCACTTCGCCATCCTGTGAAAAAAAACTGGGAAGTACCATGAAGTTCAGAACCTATCATTCGGCTCATTCAAGCTTTTTCTCTCTTTCCTCAGCGTGTCCTCAGTCGTATCTTTCATGATGAACGACTTCCTGAAGCTGACAGGTCAGTGTTTTGTCTTCTGCCTTCATATCTTGTCCATCTCGTTCCTGAGGTCACTGAGGTCAGAACTCTTGTGTCACCTGCTGTTTTCACAGACTGTGCAGCTCAAGAGGTAAAAGACTCCGACGACAGTTTCCTCCACACAGTTTTATGAGGAAGAACTGGTGCTATGTGAGCCAGGAGGCCGCCCAGCTGGACCGAGAGGACCCCGTTAAGACGTGGGACCATCTAATCATGCCGCTGAGCTTCCCTGATCTGGACTTTGAGCAGATGTCCCTGGAGAGGAGCCACACCGCCCCTGAGAGGTCGTCCTTCCGTATCTACTACAGCCCGCCGTCAGCCCGCAGAGTCCAGCTGGCTCAGCAGAAGCAAAGCCCCGTCGCAGACAGAGACTCCATCAACACGACCTCGCCATGGTGCACGCCGCCCACCTCCTTCTCTCCTCTCTGTCTGGGCTCCGCCGCTAACCTGAGCGACGACATGAAGGAGATGGCGTCCAGCTGGAGGCAGACGGTGCACGTCAGTCCACAGAGAGGGAGGTTAGCCGGGCGGTGGGTGGATGTGGCGTGCTCAGGGACTCAGACTCACCTGAAGCCACAGATGGTGAGTGTTGGACTGCAGACAGACGGGACGGTTTCTGTGAGAGGAAGTCCCTCCAGAGTCCTGAGCACCTCCCTGGTCTCCGCCCGCTCCCACCACATCTCCACCTCTCTGGATGGAGTAGCAGGCAGGTCCAGAGCCTCCACCTCCTCACCTAAACTGTACCGGAGACACTCTGCGTCCGGTATCTCCTCTCCTCCTTCATCCACCAATCTGAGCTCCTCCTCATCATCCTCCTCATCTGCATCCACCTCTAGAGATCGAGCCCTGTGGAACCTGAATCACCAGAGCCACAGCGGCCTCTCATGGACCAGACAGACCAGTCAGAGAGTAGCTGCGGGACAGACCCACAGTCCTCTGAGTGGCACCAAACCTCCCAGCAAACCTGCAGCCGCCAACCGTTACGGGATGGTGACAGAGTTCCTGCGCAGGGTGAGCGGCCGGACGGAGAAACCGGTGCCGGGGTCGGTCCAGAAGACGAAGAGCGGCCTGAAGAACCTGGAGCGCGTTCCGACGAGGCCTCCAGCCGCTCCGCTGCACAGGACGGACAGCGTGACGAGGATCGTCAACCAGAGGTTCATGAAGCAGAGAGAGGAGGGGAGTCGAGCCCAGAGGGAGGAGAAGGGGAGCAGTCTGAGCCAGAGCGTCCGGCACAGTCAGAGCACCTCCACAACAGAGGTGAGCGCAACAACAAACGTCTGCCTGAATCATGTGCACGTCTGATTTTATACAGCTCTGATCTGAAAAATACACCTGCTGCTGATAAAGCTCGTAATAAGACTGTTTCACTGATCACATTTTGATTTATTGTGATGGGGCGAGGGGTTAGCAATATGGCCCTAAATCAGGGCATTCTGCCATGATAATCTTGATGATATGACAACATGTTGAAAAATATTTTTTGTTTAGAACTCAAAATAGCTGTTGAGCTTTCATTTAATCAGTTTTGGTTCTCTTCATCCTCAACCAGGTGCTTCTGCATAATGTGATGAAGTTAGTTTGGTGTGTTGTCTCTTTTGCTCTCACAGTCTTCTTGCACTTCTTACATATTACAGCGGTTTATTGTAGATCTGAACTTTTGTAACTAAACCACTTCCACACTACTGAAGTTGCCTCCCTTTTTAGAATTAACTCCTCCACTGTGACGTTGCCATTATTACCATCATTTATCATGATAAAAATTATAACGACATATCATGAATGATATGGTATGGCACAACCTGAGACAGGATCATACTTGACAACCTCGAGACCTCAAAAATAAGAGGGTTTACATTTTTTTTTTTTTCTTTCCAGGATGTTTTGAATTTGCTTGAGTATTTCTTTCTCTCAGTATTCTTTATTTATCTCCACATCTCTCGCTCACTGTGGAGGACCTGGCAAAGTGCTCAAAATCATCTCTGTGGCAGTTCCTGTTACCACATTTTGCCATGATGACACACACACACACACACACATTACAAAGCAAAAACAATACCAGTCACACGCTGCTGTGCCTGGTAATCACTGATTACTGAATTCCATTTAGCTGTTTAAGTGTCGTGGTTTTGTGTTGACTCACTGTCACACTATCATGACTAACTGGGACACTTGAATAGAGACATTGTCCGTGTTATTACTAACACCTGTGCTTTTCTATTAAAAAAAATCTGCTGTGTGGAACATGTTTTTAAACTTCTGTGTGTCAGAGGTATTTCGGTTCAATCATGAGGCTGTAGTTTGTTCTGCTGTGAGGAAATGTCCTAGTTCATGTTGTAAAGGTCTCGTGTTCAGCTTGTGACAGTATGTAATTTTTCTCACTTTTGGAACTGACGCACCACCAATTCAAGCAGTGCCTCCTGTAAATCACAATTACAACGGCAACCATCAGTCCGTCAGTTTAGTGTTGCACTTCTATAACGCTGTCAGACACACGCTGGACAGTTTGAACAAAAACTATCAAAATCAGTGCAACAGAATCTTTTTTATTCTGTACATTCTTCTTCCTCATCAAAACCTGGCACCTACATTACCCACAATGCAGCTCGACCACCGACTGTTCAGTCAGAGATTTGGGTGTGTTAAGCTCGTAGCGGCTAATGTAGCCTCAAGCTCATTAGGTCAACTAATTCTTTCTGACTCCACGCCTGCAGATTTTCTCAAATGACAAATTATCAGACTTCATGCAGCTCGTTCTGGAGCCGAAAGACTTTACAGAACTTCTCACAAATACTGCAGTAGAACCCCCAAAGAAACTGACTAGAAATCTGTGGTGTACGCTTTTAATAGAGTTCTGGCAAGAACTCAAGAGATGAGAGAGTCTGACTGAGGTGCTGCAAAGAACAGTCAATTAATGAATGAATCTGTTTGTCAGTCAACAGAAAGTTAATCAACAATGATTTTTAAAGTTACTCCTGTAGCATAAATACTAAATGTTGCTGTTTACGGCTTCTCAAATGTGATGGTTTACGGCTTTTTTCAGTTTTGTGTTGTAAATTGGATATTTTGATGTATTGGATCTGTTGGTTGGACAAAACGAACAATTTTAAGACGTGACATTGGGGTCTGGAAAAGTGCGAGGGGCTTTGTTTTTCTAACATTTTCTGGACTGCATAATTACTCAGTTACTTAAAAAAAAATGTGAAAATTGATTAGGAAAATAACTCTTAGTTACAAATCTGATGAGCTCCAACAAGCTGGTGTTGTTAAGTAGGGTAACGATTGCAATGTGAGTCTTGATTTCAGTGGAAATGGAGATTTTTGCATTTCGTTTTCACTATTTTCACATGATTTTTGCCGGGGTCTGCACCAAACAAACATGTTCCCTTACGCCTGGAAAAAATTATTTGTTCTTTAGTTTGATCTGGGGCATCTCTGCAGCACCATAATGCTTTATTTATATCGATATGTTTTGACACATTTTACATTTATCAAAAACTTGCAGCTTCTGCAATTCGGAAATTTCACTGGGCCATATTGTGATTTCAATAATGTATTGATTAATTGCTCAGCACTGTTGTAAATCACTTCTATTGTTGCATCAACTCTCTGTCAGTGTGTCTGTCTCATCTCAGTCCTCTTATCTCTTCTCTGTCTCCGTCCAGGATGGAAACTACGACTGCAGCTCCAGCAGCACTTTGACCTTCTGCTTCGCCCGCTCGTCTCGCTCCACCCAGAGACAAACGTCCAACCAGAGCAAACTCCACCGACACAGATTCTCTCCTCCGGTCAGCTCACAGAGCGGCGAATGAACAGGACGAGAAACAGCAGATATACTGAAAGCTGAGAGCCGTCAGAGCCACGGGGGAGGAATTTAACATGTAATGGTTGAACTGGGAGAACTGGTTGACAGATTCATCTCCTTTTACAGATGATCACTTACTACAAACTATAATGGGGCAACTATTTCATTCATACTTACACTTTAATACTTTACGTTAAACTGATTCTGCACTTACACAAATGAATTTTATATTATCTTTATGGTGTTTTGTAGAGATTAACTTCATGTTTTATTGATTAAACTTCTTAATATCTGACCAACGGGCTCTATTGTGATTTTATTTATCTACATATCTGTCCTTGCTTTACTGTCACACCCTGATTTAAGCTGCAGGAAAGTGTTTTCTCTTCAGAGGGGGGCTGCTGGCGGTTACGTCACACGCTCAAAAAAGAAAAAGTAACTGCTAAGTAGTTAATAAGATAAGATTTCCTCGCCTGTTAGCAGCATGATCCTCCTAACCTCCTTCTCTCTCTCTCTGATTGTTTAACTCTTGACTTTCATTGCAGCCAGCTCATCAAAGTGAAGGGCTTTTATTTTGTAACTTAAATAAATCATTGTAGTGATAAATGATGAAGCTCAGATTTTCTCGGAGCAGATCAGCAGAAATGCTTCAGTGTTTCCAGTCGGTGGCAGCTGGCGGGTTGTGGTCAAGGACGGAGCGGCTGGAGGAGTCGCACAATCACACGGTGTCACGTTTCTGCTCTGCTCACGTGTTCCTCTACTGTTACACACACAACAATGTGGGTTACGTCCCAGTGGAGACTCTTTTCATTCACAGTAACCCAGTTTCACATCAGTGAAAAGGTGGCAAAAACACACAATAAAGAGGCTGCTGCAGTAAACAACTTAGAATTATCTGCCAGAAGTAACAGTCGTGAAAAATTCTTCATTCACATACTGTCATTTACAGCAGATTTATTACAGTTTTGTAATTTTCAGTAGTTTTATCTTTATTTAATTTTTAAACTTTTGTTTCAGTAGGTTTGCTTGGTTCATTTTGGTTGTTACGGAATAAAATGTTTTGTTTTTGTTTAGTTTATATTATTTTCAGTAGTAGTTTTCTTTAATCGATTTATTTTTTCAAAGTTTTGTTTATTCAGAGTTTCAGGGCACACATGAAGCAGTATGTAATAATAATAATAGAAATGATAACGGTAGTAATGACAACAATAATAATAACAAAAGAATAATGCTGCTAAAACAAAGTATTAAAAATAAAAAATAAAAATATAAGTGAGCTAAAAAGGATGTAATGATGATACTGAGAAAAAACTAAGTAAATAATAAATAGATACAGCCCACAGTAGAAAGTAAAGAAAACAGAGGAAAAGTAAATATGTATTTAAGTGAACAATAAACAACAACAAAGGTATGAAGAGAAAATCAACAGCACCACACTTTTTTTAGGAAAGATGTAGTTGTTTGATACCCTCAGGTAGCACGGAGTAAAACAACAGCAACAAAAGAAAGAACAATATCCATGGTCACGTCACCCATCAGAGAAAATATATGAATAAATATTTATGGACATATTCCACACAAACCACAGACAATATAGTCTATTTAAAGCGATATTCCACTCTTAGATAATCATCCACTCAGTTTGTACTCACCATTATGCCAATGTGATGACGGATGAAGGTCTTCAGTTCACAAAACAATCCTGGAGTTTTAGGAGAAACAGGGTAGCAGCCTCATCCAGTACAATGGCAGAGATCGGTGACCACGGATAAAACGTTAAAAATAGCACACAAAACAAACACAAAATGTCTCCATCCTGCTTGTGTGGTGTAATCCAAGTGTCCGCGAGCCGCGACATTAAAATTTAACCGCAAAAGACGCCATTTACGCCATGTTTTTAGCCGAAATGTCAACTGTAGCATGTAGCTGGTGGGATGTAAACATGGCGTCGATCTCGCGATATTTCCACACGTGCGTCCATTAAAATGCACCACTACTAAGCTTAAGAACGGCAAAGTTACTAGACAAATGTAGTGGAGTATAAACTGCAATATTTGCCTCTGAGATGTTGTGGAGTAGAAGTATAAAGTTGCAAAAAATCTGAAATATTCAAATAAAGTGCATGTATATTTGTAAAGTGCAGTACTTGAGTAAATATACTAAGTTACATTCCACCACAGTGCTCAGTTTGACGTGAACGTGTGATGTGTTGCAGTACCGGAGTTCACCTGTGGGGGCGCTGCAGCTGCAGCTCTGCTCTTTGACTCGGCTGATTCTTCTTTAATAACAGTTGTTGATGCCAAACAAAGACAATGAGGAACTGATCTGCTCCTGAACACTGATGTCTGTCAGTCTGATCAGATGTTAGTCAGTTAAATTAAAGTTAAATCATCGTTCAGATGGAGTCTGAAGTTTTCTCCAGGTTTGATTCTTATGACTTTGAGGCTGATCGGAGGTTTCAGGACGGACTGAAGACTTTAAATGAGACAAACAGGGACGAGAACAAACTGCTGGACATGAAACTCTTCTTTTATAACAGGTATGAAACATCTGTGCATCTTCAGGTCATAATTTATCAACAAAATTTATATATTTATATATTTATCTGTATGTATTTATATATATGTGAATCTGTGCATTTATCTTTTCCCACCATAAGTGTTACAAATGTCACCAAAGTCCACAATTGTTTATATTCTGTTGAGTGTTATAATATTTGTATTAATTTTGATGTATTTTGGTGTTTTCTCTGTCACATTACAGCCCTTAAAATGAATCTATCTATCTATCTATCTATCTATCTATCTATCTATCTATCTATCTATCTATGGTCTGTTGATATGAGCTGTGAGCAGTTCAGTTGTTATATTGAATGCAGTAGTATGACATACTGAAGTAGAAATATGTAGTTACATATTACATGGTACATGTAGTATATAAAAATTAGAGTCAGACTGATATTTGTTGGCTGATATTATCGCCCTCTTATTGGCCCAAAGCACAGCTCTGTTGGTCTGTATCAGTATCAGATAATAACTGATATTTCTTTCATAGAAATAGTGCAGATAGCTCTTTTTTTTAGTTTCATAGGCAGCATTTTATGTATATTTAACCCCTTTTTAAAAATTCAAGTTGTTCTATTAGTGTTTTTTTCAAGATTATAACTAGTAAATTATGGGGACAATTAAAAAAAATCACAATTATTAAATAATGTCAGCATGTACTGTATATAATGGAATAACATTCAACATACATTAACAATAAAGAATGATCAAGTTTTTTCTTTATCTCATAGCAAACAGTTGTTTTTAATTATATCAGCTTCACTGCTGTTACCATGAAATGACAAATGAACCAGTTGGTAGAGCATGTTTTTTGACCCTTACTAGAGTTTTTTT
>JAJHUR010100797.1:0-12270 GCA_027495735.1 Lutjanus campechanus | reverse complement strand
TTTATCTTCGTGTTTGCTTGTAAACCTGTGTGCAGCAGCACCATGGAGGAATCAACCGCGCCATTTACATGGTGAGTAAATGACACTGTGCTTCTGTACTGACATTTTAGGCCGCGCGAGTCAAACCGTGTTGCCGCTAAGTTGCATTTTCATGACTGCTTATATCGCGGAGAGCCGCGCCCGACGTGAACCGCGAGCCGACTCCTCTTCAAGCGGGCTGCGAGCTCAATGTGGCGCTGACCGTGGGCCCGAGCCTCCTGTCTGTCCCCCTCCAACAAGCGGGTGTTGTGATGCAGGGCTCATGTGTGGAGGAGAGCAGAGAGAAAGATGTTTTTAAAAGTCTCTTTATGTTCAGCTCTCTGTACTTTTATATCTTCACACTGACTCTTCGTGTTTTTAAATGTAGTTTCTCTCCTCTGTCGGTGTTTTTTTTACTGTCAGGTGTCTGTTTTATTACACACGGTTGATGTCTGTCGGTCTGTGCTCGCTCACGAGCCTCGTTAACGGTTACTTGCGTTCATGAAGCGCGTGCTGCTCATCTAGTGGGAGGAGCTGAGGACACAGAAAACCAAACCAAACTCAGATGAGACTCAGAAATCAACCGTTTTCAGGCTTTCTACCTACTGCAGCTTTAAGGAGAAGGCTTGCCAAAAAGCCATAATTAACCCTTACAGCTCACATTCACATGTTTTCCTCAGAGAAATAATATCATCAAAGTAAAAACATGAATAAAATTATTTTTTAATACATTATATAAAAAATATAAACAAAATTACAGAAAATGTGACCATACATTTTGTGTGCATCACATACACTTCAACAGAGACGGGAGGAGTAGGCTTATACCACATGTTCACAAACACTTCTATCAAGCACATATCAGCTGAATGCAAATGGCAACTACAATGTTGTTATGGCATGTTTCACAACCCATACATAAATAATAAATTGATTCTCATAAAATAATAAACATATTATATATATACAGTATTCTGCTACTATTCACTGTGTGCACCATCATATTGGTATGATATAAGGTGTACTTTAGGGCTGGGTGATTGGACGAGTACCTAGCAACGATGGGCTGTATCCATCACCGGTTGTGTGTTTTTTGGCCAATTATTTTGCTAATGTAATGGTCTACACAATGACAGCTGCTGCTCTGTGCCAGGCTCTCTTCCAGCAGCACAGTAAACGCCCACTCACCCAGACCATGGGTGCTCTGAACTGGGTGAGGAGTGAGGGGAAAACAGCCTGCGGGGTCAGCCTCTTTGCACTCTTTTCAGTTGGTGAATTAAAGATTTCATTTGACCAAACCAGAGCTGGTGATCGTTGAGTGAGTGGACAGGCCAACAAAGATGGTTTAGGTGAGTTTTACAGATTTTTCTGTAGTGTTCTGAATGAAGTGTGTTATAGTGAATTTGATGTTTGTGCACATCTCCCAGGTGAGACTCAAGAAACCGGGAGGAGGTGGGAGGGAGGGATGAAGATATCTAATTGCTGATGGATGGCCTGATGACGATCGGTTGGAAATTTTTCTCGCCCAACCAGTTATGATCTTGAGAGCACTGTCAGGAATGTGGCCCGTGCATGTGTTGCAATGGTGTCTCACCATCCACAGCCCCCCCCCCCCAAAAAAACGTGTTGCTAGACTCAACTCGTGTGCAGGAGAGCAGAGGGAAAGAGGTTTTTAACTTTGCCTGTGTTCAGCTCTCAGTTCTTAGCCAAGCCAGCATGTGTATGGAAAACAGGTACTAGTTTTAAAGGGACAGTTCACCCAAAAATAAAAGGTCAGTCATTATCTACAAACCCTCATGCTGATTGAAGGTCAGGTCTAGTTTTGTAGTCCACAAAAGGAGTGAACAGTGACCAGTTTTCAAACGGAAAAAACAACAGAAAATAAATAAATAAATAAACGCCTCCATACTGCTTGGCTGGTGTAATCCAACTCTCTTAAAGTCCCCAACATGCCACTCACATGCATGTCCACACTGCACACACAGACTATGTTATGCTCAGCTCATTGGAGAGCATAACAAAGCAGGGAGGTCCACACAATAACATCTTTTAAACAAATAATTAATTTATTGAAGATAACGTAACAGAAAGAACCCAATGGTTAAGTAGGAAAATCAGTGGTGTGATGCAGGTGTTGGGTGCCGTGGATGTATGTGCTAACATAAGCTATATGTAGACAGAAACCAAGGCTAAACTAAACATAGTCAAACCAAACAAAACCAGTGGGTGCCTGAAAGGCACCAGCCTTCCAGGAAGGAGAGAGAGCCATCTTGGATTCTCCCAATCGTTTAAAGGCAAAGCCCAGGTGAAAGCAATCCCCAACGAGGAGGGAGGGGCAAACAGCCAGGGAGGGAACCTGCAAGGGAAAGCAGAGGCAGGAACACAGGAACTGATCTGAGGCCTGTGGCCATCAAAACTACAATACAGCAAAAACAGGAAATGCCTCCATACTGCTCATCCGGTGTAAGTCTCCTTAAGCCCCAGCATGCCAAGCTGACTAAAATATGTTATTTGCACCCCAGTGGTTTACCCTGAGTCTTTACTGTAGACCCTTAGTCTGGAGCCATGTTTACGGGCACATGCACACTGTCGGAACTGTGTGTGTGTAATGGTGTGCAAACAGCATGTCAGGATTTTAAAACTGGTCACTATTTCACATGAATTGTTCAGGAGATTGTGCAACACGGTTTTCCTGTGAAACTCAGCAGTGTTTTGCAGTCTAACAAAACAAACCTGACTCTCAGGATGAGGTTGATGACTGAATTTTCATTTGTGGGTGAACTATCCCTTTAAGCTTGAGGCCTTTAGCTTCTTTCACCAGCCATGTGACCCTCACCATCTCTGCCTGAATAAATTCTACACAATGTAAAATGCAATTAAACATCGAAGCAGCTTGAAAGGAATCTATCACAGCATAGAAGGAGTTTCCAAAGGCTCCTCAATCCATCAACATATAGAGCGTACAGCTCCAAAAAGGGGGTAAGGTGGAACTACATCAGAGCAGGAAACAGTGATAATGACATCCTGCAGGGCACCTACATATTTCAGAATATAGGGAGACACTGTAACACTTTAGTAAACATTATGCATGGTGTCTTTTACAAATTCATAAACTTCTGGCCAACTGAGTAAGGTGAGGTCGCACTTGAGGGAAAGAGAGGGACATTTTTCCCTCTCAATGCAAAGATGGAGGTCAGAAAAATGGCACATATAAAATTCACTTAGTATGCTGATTTGTCTGCATCCTTTCAGGCAGGGCCTTTAACAGCTTTCGTCTCCCCATAAAGGAATTCAATTGCTGGGCAGAGAGGCACTGGGGGCCAGCAATAATCATGCTGCTTCAGAAGCCCTTAAGCTCATGTTATGATGAAGGCAAACTGTCAATTGCTAAATAGAAAAACATTATGTGCTCTCTTTTTGGGAAATGCACCTGTCATTCCATATTGGTTGCATGCATATCCTGGAACAGGCTGGAAACATTATCTGTCACTTTTACTCTCCCAGCACATATCTCTTAAAAGGTGGAGAAATAAAGCAGTGCATTGAATGCTGTAACGGGTCACAGCTCCTCATGAGCATGGAGCGTGTTCTCCCCCCCACTGGGAAAAAGGGCTTTGAGTACAATCCATGATTACAAAGATTAGATTGGCTGCTTAAACCTGAAGGGCAACTTTTGTGCAGTTTCAAATCACACTAGATGGCCTTTCCAATGGCAAACTGCAAAGACCAAGAGGCAAACGGAGGAAGAAAGGGTGATAAAGAGAGACAGGGAGGAAATTTTTGGCTTCACATAGGAAGGATTTCACTGTGAACGCAGCCAAGCCAACTGTGAATAATATTTGGAACTGCACGATACACAGCGTTTGGAGAAGAGCCGAGAGCCCTGAAACACAAGGCCTGCACCGGCAGTCCCTGATGAACTTTAAAAAACAACACACTGCGATAGTCAGTGGTGCATTTCAGCCCATAATTAGGGCAAAGCACACTCCTCTAATTAAACAAATTTACCCAGCATTAATTTGAGAGGATCATTACGGCTCTTCCGAGAATCTTCATCAAAAAGTCGGCTGAGATGCTTCCACAGTGTGCGTCCCAAATGGTGACAAATGATTTCACTGCTTTTTACTCATTAGATGCGGGTTTCTGCTGCTTCTACATGCTGCATTCTTTACAATTAAGCCTTAGGCAAGCCAGAAATATTCCAGCATGTGGAACAGAGCTGAAGTAGAATCTTTGTCAGATATGTCTTTCCCCAAGTCTGACGTAAGAGCACACGATCAGCAAAAACAGCAATTAAGAGGTACAGAGCTGTCATCATGATCTTTCCAGATCTTTTTTTGAGTTGTAATGACTCTGCCCACACAGTGATTTTGCAGTGTGGCAAACATTGCAATCAGGCTCATTAGTGGAGCTCACCTGTCTCCATTACAATGCCAGAACAAATTAGGTGTTGGAGGAAGCCAGGCTCTGGTCTCCTGTGCCAGAGAAACCAGCAGAGAGGAGAGCCGGCATGGCTTGCCAAGAGGTAGAGTAAAAAAAGCATCCAACATGGTCTGACTCACATCCAGAGACAGGCCTTAAGAGGGCCGCTGGTAAGTGTAAAAATTATCAATTTCATTTTACTTAACAAAAACAGCCATTGATAGAAATTTAATTAAATTACAGATGAAAAGGGAAATCTAAAAAAAAAAAAAGAAATCTAATAGAAAGCTTATATTTCTGGTCATGCAGTTGTGCAGTTCATCATGCTCTCTTGCAACACTGCAAGCCTCCTGGCATTCATACAGCAGTGGGACTCAAGTGATGTCGATATTGGTCGTCTCACAATCTGCTTCTCTGTGTCTCCCTCCAGCCACATTCCCACCTCTTCAGATCTGTTCCTTGCTATTTTCTACCTGCCAACCAGATGTGTCCTGACTTTTTACTCCTGTCTCACCCCCACAGCCAGCCACTCCCTTCTGCCCTGCAGTTACCTGACCTTCTCTGCCTACTCTGTCATGTGTTTCCACTCATGAGACTTGCAGTATAGACCCTTTTTACACGTGGTTAATCAATTTAAAAGATGTGTACATACACAAATATGGCGCCCCGCAACAGCTTGCAGCTTGATAACTCATCTGGATGACTGGGGGAGACTGCTACCTCTGTTATCGAAATGCGTGCATAGCTTTTTGATGACGTTGGCTTTGGCCTTGGCGTTTCTTTGCATTCAGCCCTGTCACCTGCTCCTCTCAGACCTTCTGCCTGAATCTTTGGACTTGCTCCTTGTTGGATTATTTTGTATTCTTTTGGACTGCCTCTTTTGTCCTTGAGCCCTTATTTTAGTAAAGAAATAACTGAATGGCACCACTCTGCCTTCTTTGTCTGCATTTGGGAGTGATCCCTGTTGCTCTGACTCAAGACTCAAATATTCCAAGAACTATTGCACAAATTTCCACAATATTTTGTACAGAGACATCCATGTTCCCCATAGGATGACGGCAAAAGAGTTAATTTAATTACCCTGGGTTTGGCAGTTTTGTTTATTATTGAAATATCTCAACAACTACTGGATGGATTCTCTGAAATTTGGTAGACATTCAGGGTTCAGAAGATAAATCCTATTTACATTTTGTGCAAGTAGGATTGCAGTAAATCTTCGCATTCCAACACATTAAATTAAGATGGTGAATGTGGTTAACTTTACCTCATAAAACATCAATAGATTGGTCAAAGCCCTACTGTGCTTACAAACTTACAAAGCCATTAGCCTTGCTTCCAGTCTTTGTGCTACTAAACTCATCCTGTACAGATACAGTATGTGTACTACATGCATGAAGCTGGTATCAAGTAGTAGTAACAATTCTGTCAACAAATTCCTTAAAAAAACGCAATGTACAAAAAAAATCTTGCTAACAAGTATTGCCCAACATATCTTATATACTTTGTATGTGGATAATTTCCTGTATTACTGAAAAAAATGTGGAAAAAAAAGAAAAGAAAAATGTGCGCATGCGCCAACCGGCAGCATGCAGCTGGCTACAGTTGCTCCTGACTGTTCCTAATTTTAGCTGTCCTCCTTTTTATGATTGCCTGACTTTTTGTAAGCAACTTTGTTAAGCTGTGCCCTCTCTAAACATGCTGGTAGAGAGTTTTGGTCTGTTTTTTCGCAGTGGAAATACTTTTTTCACTCAGCCAGGCCATTGTTTTGTTAACATTGTTGCCTAGCAACTCCATGGCCACATTGTCTACACGAGGGATCAGCTGATTGCTCTTAAGCTAGCCAGCATCGCGGCCAGATCTACAAGCATACCTGAAGAGCTCTGGATATGGATGTGCAGAGATGCAGGGGAGGAATGAAGCAGCGGAGGAAGAGAACAGGGTCGAGGCTACGGAGGCTTATGGAGAAGAGGAGATATAAGCCGTGTCTCCCCTCTCTCATCATGGGCAACGTGAGGTCACTGGCTAATAAGATGGAAGACCTAACAGCACTTGCCAGGAGTCAGAGGGAGTACCGGGAGTGTAGTCTCATGTGCTTCACGGAGACATGGCTGCACCAGGACATACCAGACAACAACGTCTCCACCAGCGGCTTTCAGACTGTTCAGGTCGACTGGGATTGCACCAAGAGTGGTAAACCCAAAGGAGGGGAGCTGGCCGTCCTAGTCAACAACTGTTGGTGTAATCCTGGTCACATTATTACTATCGAGGAACTTATCTGTTCCCCGGACATTGAACTGTTGGCTGTTGGACTCAGGCCGTATTATTTGCCATGGGAGTTTTCACATGCCATTATTGTGACAGTGTACATCCCTCCCTCTGCCAACCCGACGTCGGCGTGTGACGTCATTCAGTCCGCCATAGCCCGTCTCCAGACTCAACACCGGAGTGCATTCATCGCCATCTTGGGTGACTTCAATCACATCACCATGCCAATGACACTTTGTTGTTTTTACACTATTATGTGTACCACTGCTGTATACATTTGTACAGATTGCTATATATAATATACTGTACATATTTTTAAAATTTTATTTTTATTTTATTCTAGTCTTTCTTGAATGGGTGCAACTGTAACACTAACAATCCCCCCCCCCCCCCCCGGATCAATAAAGTATTTCTGATTCTGAAAAACACATCAGTGAGTCATTATAGCACAAAGTGACATATTCCTTCATTCTCATGCAGCTAAGCTTGCAGGAGAGTGTAGTTGGGCTTATTAGGTGGGAGTGGCTGGCAGGTAGAGTGAAGCAGAGGCATGGAGAGTGGAAAATTACTGAGGCAGAGATACAGGAGAGAAACTGGGAGAGTGAGAGAATACTGGGGCACAAGGATAGGAGGGGAGACCGGGAGGATGAAACTGTGACACACCTACAACATCTAGCTGTTGGAAATACTGCTACAGCACTGAAATGGATTCAATGGATTTGCGAGACTTCGTATATATCTTAATGGACGCACATGCAGAAGTCTCGCGAGATCAACGTCATGTTTACATCCTACCGGCTACATGCTACAGTTGACATTTCTGCTAAAAACATGGTGTAAATGGCGTCTTTTGCGGTTAATTTTTAATGTCGCGGCTCGCGGACACTTGGATTACACCACACAATCAGGATGGCGACATTTTGTGTTTGTTTTGTGTTCTTTTTTTTAACATTTTATCCGTGGCCACCATTCGCTGTCATTGTACTGGATGAGGCTGCTACCCTGTTTCTCCTAAAACTCCAGGATTGTTTTGTGAACTGAAGACCTTCACCCATCATCACATCGGCATAGTGGTGAGTACATACTGAGTGGGTTATCATGTAAAGTGGAGTATCACTTTAAAAGGATACTACACTTTCCATGATAACCTACTCAGTATGTACTCACCATTATGCCGATGTGATGATAGGTCCAGATCTTCAGTTCACAAAACAATCCTGGAGTTTCAGCAGAAAACAGGGTAGCAGCCTCATCCGGTACAATGGCAGTGAATGGTGACCACGGATAAACCTATCATACAGTTGAGGAAACAGGAGCAGATTCTTACCTTACTCACTCACGCACACCAATCAACATGGGAAAAGAGGAGAAGTGTTAATTGTCCCTGCAGGCTGAGCTGAGCTGTTGCTGTCTTGAGGCTGATGCTGGGAATGAGCAGGTAAGTGCGCACTGTGCATGTCCTTGAGCAAAGGGGCTTTGGTACAATCTTCTTAGGACCAAAGTGGAGCTCCTTATGTGTTTGTACGCTGTTTCCCAGCTGACACTCCCCAGCTGTTATGATGATCAGCTCTGCTTATGTTTTAGGAGTAAAGGATAACTTCGGTATTTTTCAACCTGGGCCCTATTTCCTCCTATGTGCATGTGTTTATGATTGATAGGTACAACTTGTTTTAAAATTGGTTCAGTATTGGGGAGGTGGATGCAGCCGGCAGCCACAAAACAAGTTATAACGGTAGATATGAGAGCAAATACGTCCCGTAAAAGATGCTAATGCTCCTGTCCAGACACTGGGCCTTGCAGACCATCGGGTCTGCAGTGCACACTTTTCCCAAGATGTCTACTGCCAGCCCAAGAAGAGAAGACATCCAATCCCAAAACACTTATTCCTCAAGAAAATGGCTGTCACACTCGTCCTCTGTTTTCTTCCGGCAACAAGCAAAGATCCCATGAGATTTGATCACACGGTCCAGAGCAAGTGAAGGGTAAGAGACGCTTTGCATGCTGTTGACATAGATTACACTGAACTGGTCTGTGGCCAAAAAAAAAAAGCACTTTTAATGCACAAACTTATGGGACTCATTTGCCCTCATATCTACCGTTATAACTTGTTTCGCAGCTGCAGGCTGCATCCCCCTCCCTCAATAGTGAACCAATTTTAAAACGAGTTGTACCTATCAATCATACACACACAAACACATGGGGAAATAGGGCCCAGGTTGAAAAATAACAGTTATTCTTTAAGTACAGTGGAGTGCAGTGCAGTTGAACAGTTTTACACAGATTTTACACAAATGCTGCTTAATACTGTATACCCCAGTAAAATGTCAAAAGAGTATGAAGGTATGAAAAAATTGGGGGTGTGCATCACTGACTGAAATGATTCGATGTATCGATATTTTGATACATCTTAAATGATACGATTCATCTTAGAAAGTTTTATATAGCTGACGATTCAGTACGATATAATTCAGCCCTGTCATGATACAATATGATATGATGCAATATGAGATAATGTGACGTGAAACTTTACATTTTGATTTTATTAAGGCTATATTTTTAGGGTACTATTAGTTGCAAAAAGAAATCAGAAGGAAGGGGACATTACAGTGGTGTTAACATCTTATGAGAAATCTGATTTGTAAATGAGATACTGCAGCCTAAATGAGAATATGTGAATAAACCTTTAAACTGTTGCAGTAAGATGATATGCAGTTCTGTCTATGAAGACTGCTGTGGTTTTGATTGAATTTGACCATGTAGAGGAAGTGGGGTGTGGAAGAACAGTGATGCTACATGTCTGTAAAGATTCTCAGTCATCCAGGTCATGGCATTCATAGAGAGGGTTGTTGTAGGCAACTGGATTTGGTAGAACAGTGATGCTATGTGTTACCTGCTTTCACAGTGACATGATGTCCCTGTCAGACTCATGGTTCTGTACTCTGCTGTCCAACAAGTTTTGCATAAATGATTTGCAGCAGTGTTTCTCATCTTTCTTATAAACCCCAAACATATTCCACACTTGTGCATTGTGAAAGTTTGGTGGTTTTGTGTGAGCGAGGCAGCAGGTGTCCAGTGAGAGCAGTAAAGACAGAGGCAGGGGGAGAGAGAAAATGGAGGAAAGTTACAGCAGCAGTATCTTGATGACAAAAATGAAACATATGCACATCCTAATGAGATGTATTGATATGCTAGTGCTGCACTGATTTTTTTCTGATTCACATTCAGCTTTTTACCAATAGAGGCTGTCTGAACTGATGCATTCGTATCTTGCACATTACAGCCCAATGCATCAGGAGCACGCGTGAATCATCACACCACTACAAAAAATGAATACTGCCCAAGCCAACTTAAGGTGTTTCCAGTGTGTTGGCTATGGATATGGCCCTCACCTCTACATTCATCCTTAGCTCTTATCCAGGCTTCCTTCCTCCTCATCATGGGGTCGTCAACAACGCTTTCACAGACATTTGGTGCGACTTGCCTAGCTGGGTAACCAAGGGTAGTGGCGATGTGGCTGAGGAACGGGACAGAGAGGCAGAATGGTCAAAATAAAAACTGAGTGACGGGGCCCATACAGTGATGTATTTTAATACTGTAGACTGTTAATAAAACATTTATGGAAAATTACTCCAAATTACTTCTGTTTCTTCCAGACAGGCACGCGAGCCTCGGCAGCAGTCCAATCCCCTGGCGGTGGTATTTCACAAGTTCCTTTTTGGTTGTGCTGTGTCACAGGTCACTTTTTTGTGTTTATCCCCTGCTGCCATGGTAAGCCAGCCTGTCCTACTTTTTTGTTAGTGTACCAGCCTTTGCCCTTAAACCCTGGTGGCCTTGACATTTTAATAATTATTGTTGATTGGTTTCCTTTTTTTGATTAAATAAAATTCTTGCTTTGTTGGAACACATCTCCTGCCCTGGTGATGTTGAACTGTGTGCCTTAACAATTGTTGGATAACTTGTAATACAAATGTCATCAGATGTTAAGTCAAGTCAAGTCAAGTCAAATTTTATTTATATAGCGCCAATTCACAACAAAGTTGTCTCAAGACACTTTACATATAGAGTAGGTCTAGACCACACTCAATAATTATATTTACATCCAACAATTGAAACAATTCCCCCATGAGCAAGCACTTTGGCGACAGCGGCGAGGAAAAACTTCCTTTTAACAGGCAGAAACCTCGGACAGATCCAAGACACATGGTAGGCGGTGATCTGACAGCACCGGTCGGGTTTGAGAGAGAAAGAGGAGAAGGGGAAGTAAGAGAGGAGGTGGGAGGGGTGGAAGAGAGAGAGAAAAGAACAGAGGCAGAGAGAACAGTAGTAACAGAACATCAATAGTAAAACTATGTGTAGGGAATGGTAGTACATATAAATATGTAAGCTGTATGTAAATAATAATACTAATACTAGATGTTACAATAATGATAATGATAATAGTAACAACAACAATGTGATGAATGTTTGATTAAGTGAGTTATAATAATCCACAGTAGAAGGTGCAGCAGTGATCAGTGATCCATGCGCGGCCACAGTCCATGAGAATCTGCAGGATGACAAAGCAAAAAGACTCCGGGGAAGGAATCAAGTCAGTAACAGGCATTGATAGAACATAAACATCTGGGGAGAGAGATGAAGAAAGAGAGGAGCTCAGTGTGTCTTGGAGTCCCCCAGCAGCATAAACCTATAGCAGCTAGGGATGGGTACCGTTCACATTTGAACCGATACAGTACCGATACCCGGTACCTGCGAATCGGTATCGGTACTCAACGGTACCAATTTTCGGTACTTTTGTGTGTGCTTGTGTGGTAATAAAGTAAAAAATTTACTTGGAGCAGACTAAGTGTTTAGGCCATTTCTTCTCACGTTGCTGGCTGCAGACGACGCGTCGTACGGATGCAGGCGTGTTAACGGTGCTGAATACAGGAGTTGTAGCCGACCTGAGGCTGTCGAAAGTTGTACAGTCTTCAGCCTGTGTTGTGTTACCTCCTCAGCTTTGTAGCTCCTAACCGTGGTATGGAGCAGCTGATTATAAAGCTAAGGCCCCGTCCCAATTCTATTTTTTCGCCCTTTCACTCCCCCTCCCCCTTTTGAATAGGAGTGCGAGGGAGAGGGGGTTGGAATTCGCACTACGAAATGGGACACCGCTTCAAGAGGCTCACGTGATCGCACGTCATCAACAGTCGTTCATTGTGCGACGAGTTCTTGTAAACATTGGTCATTACGCCTGAGACAAGTGAAGTTGTTGGGCAACATGCCGTCTCCAGCCGTCTTTTTTGTGCCTGTGACGTGGTTTGTTGCTTTTTTTGTGAGGTTGTCGGCAGCAAACCGGCCGCCATCTTGCCAGTGAAATGTCTGAAAGAGCTTTCGCTAAGCATTCTGGGATACCACTCCGGCTGGAGTGTGCTCTGAACCAGACTCCGTGGGAAGCGCGAATTCACCCTCTTTTTTGCCACTCCCCCTATCGTCAGAGAGAATTGGGACACCACTACCCCTAAACGTGAACGCGCATTTTGGAGGGGGAGGGCGAAGGGGGAGGGCGAAGGGGAGAATTGGGACGGGGCC
>JAJHUR010100795.1:0-13793 GCA_027495735.1 Lutjanus campechanus | reverse complement strand
GGGGAGAGAGAGAGAGAGAGAGAGAGAGAGAGAGAGAGAGAGAGAGAGAGAGAGAGTGTGTGTGAGTGTGTGTGTGTGTGTGTGTGAGGACATGTATTACTCATGTTGTGGGGACATTCATCTGTTTACTCACTCACATTGTGGGTGCCACAACATAAAGTGCCCACAACATAAATCATTACATTTTAGAGTGAAGACTAGGGTTAGGGTTAGGCAAGTCGTCGTTACGGGTGGGGTTAGAGTAAGTCTACGGGAAATTAATGTAAGTCAAGGTAATGTCCTCTGAAGTGATAGAAACAACTATCACGACTGTGGTTACATTTGTGTGTGTGTATTACTCATATGGGTTAGGGTTATATGATACAATAGGATATGATATACTTTATTGTCCCTGTAGGGAAATTTGTCTTGGACTGACATGCTGCATAGAAACATGCCTCCACAGTTGTGGTTAAACAGACAACATAATAAACTGCACATAATCCGCATTGCACATTACTGGGTTAAGGCAAGTTGTCGTTATAGGGAGGGTAATACTACAGGAAATTAATGTAAGTTAAGGTAATGTCCTCTGAAGTGATGGAAATGTGACTGTTTTTGCATTTGTGCATAAGTGTGGATGTGTATTACTCGTGGGTTACAGTTTGGGTTTGGGTTAGGCAAGTAGTCATTATGGGTGGGATTAGGGTAAGTCTCCAGGAAATTATTGTAAATCAAGGTAATGCCCCATAATGTAAATCATTACATTTTAGAGTGAAGACTTGGGTTAAAGTTAGGTTTCGTGGTAGGCAAGTAGTCATTATGGGTAGGGTTAGGCTAAGTCTACAGGACATGAATCAAGGTTAAGTCAAGATAGTGTCCTCTGAAGTGAAGTTTGTGTGTGTGTGTGTGTGTGTGTGTGTGTGTGTGTGTGTGTGTGTGTGTGTGTGGAAAGCACACTCGCACAGTCCTCTCTGACAGAGTGTCAATGGCAGTGATTGTCTTAAAGCTTTTCCTTTCTTAGTTTAAGGCTGAAAAATACATGAGACGTCTCCCCAGGCTCTGCATTCAATCAGTGCAGTTCAATAGCACTCAGGCTGGTGTAGCGCTAAAACGGCCCCCTGTGCCGCCGACGCTGACAGCAAAGGTTCCTCGTCTTGTATTGGAGTGGAGCTCATTTATCGTCTTTACCTATGTCAGTGACACGGGATGCGGCTGGATCAATGCTTCGTGGTGAATATTTTATGGGAGCTATCGTGTATCAGGCCAGTCACAGGACTAATTTGGGAACAGGTAATGCACTAACATTTGACACCAACAAGAAAGAGGGGCATAGTGATAAGAGCGTTTTAAAAGTACAGTTTTGAATCCCTAGAGTGAAGGAAAAGGCACTTAACCCTAAATTGCATGTATTGGCTTCTTAGGAAGCATGTAAAGGTCAAAGATGGCAGAGGTGGCACCAAGTCAGTGTTTTGCAAGTTGCGTTAAGTGTCAGGTCTTTGCATTCAAATCTAAAGTCAAGTCCCAAGTCAAAGACAGGAAAGTCTTAAGTTTCTGCTATGTCATGAGTTGTTGTTTTTTGTTGTTTTTTTCTGTAGATGTTGTTGCTAATTTGTTCGTTTGCTTTCTTTATGTATTCCGTTGAGTCTTGTTGTGTCTCCGGTTTGTTGTATTGTCTGTCTATGGGGGGATTGAGGGTGGGGGGATCGGGGGGTGGGGATGGGGGGAAGGGAGGTGGTGGGTTAATGTGATTGAGAATGTTGATGAACTGTAGAGGCGGGGAGAGTTTGATGAAGGATTCTTTAGTTATCATACTCTGCCTATAACTGTCTTTCTCTGCCTTTTCTCTTTTTCTTCTCTCCCCCTGAATGTACGCCTCACCTTCAAACTCTTAATAAAAAGAGATTCAAAAAAAAAAAAAAAAAAGGAAAGTCTTAAGTCAAGACTGATAAGTAACTAAGCATTTGCTTGCTAACTATATTTATATTAGCTTAGAGGTTCTTTGTGCAACTTCAAATGTTGAACAAAGTCGCAAGTTGTTGTGTCTATGTCTAATTTTTGTCCCAAACATCTAATTTTTTGTCCGGTTTTGGATCCACAGTGTCGCTCATCCCAAGTCAAGACAAGAAAGTCCAGAGTCAAGTCCCAAGACAAGACTGACAAGTCCCAAGCCCTACAGTATAGCATTCTCATTGATTTACAAAGTTACTAAGCTAATGGTAGCTCAGCATTAGTTTGCTCATTATTTTAATACAAGCCTTGATGTTCTTTGTGGAACTTCAAAAGTTGAACGAAGTTGGAAGTTGTTGCATCCCGTTTTTGTTGATAACTCATAGTATTTGTACAGGAACAAAATTATGTTTGGTATCATGTTTTCCAACTGGAGCTTAGTAATGTAACATTGGTTCTTCATGGCGTGCTTGCTAACGGTAATTGATTCAATAAACTAAGGGAAAGAAAATGATTTCTGAATTGGCACTTTTTAAATAACAGACTTATTCATCTTTGAGCCTTGGGGAAGGTATTAAGTATTTTCAAGTCAAAAGGCCCTAGTCCAAGCGAGGCACCAGTGTTAAAGTCCAAGTCGAGTTACAAGTCTTTATCAAGTCCACACCTCTCAATGATGGTAAACTTGAAATGCTGAAATGGACAGAGAAGTCTTGACATGCCTCCTGGCTTTGAGTACAAATGTGTGAAGCTTTGTAAATGTTCTGTTGCTGGAACACTGAACTCAACTTTGAAGGTAAAGACATCAGATCAAGGCAACTTCTTTGCCTGTCTTTAAGGCTCATTTGAAGGCAATGCACTTTACTCCAAATTTACTCCAGATGTGAGCCGCTAGTAGTGCGTAAGAGGCACAGATGTGTCCATCCATTTGATCCACATCAAGACTGACCTCTGCAACTGCCCAACCAGCTGTTCTTGGCCATACTGTCGTCACCATACAATTCAATGATTTACAGTTTGTTTTCAGGCTTGATGAGAAGTTTAACAAAATATAAAACTACTGCTTCTACTTCTTGATCTGTTATTTCATTTTTTGTTTATTTGATCTGACTTTCTCCAGAAGTGCTTACTTCACTTTTGACTGAAGAAATGTATATGTAACATCATTATGCAGAAATGTATGTTAAACCACATGGGAAAATATTTTTAGAAGCTTATTTAGCTCGTTTGGCACTAAAACATACATACTTCAACCAAAATTTGAGTGTTCAGATTTGAATAGCCTACATTTGGAACACTGCAGGGAAGCTAAATAATGATTCAAAACCCTACACAAAGAAAAACATGGATCTGATTGATCTATGTGAACCTACATGTAGTATTTAGTGTTAAATAATCTATGTGTTGTTAATCTTTTTTCTGAAAATAAATTGATTTGCAATGTGTATTGGGTCAGTGTTAAAATGGTGCACTGGCAGACACCCAAATTTTAGTCTGAAGCTGTGATTTACCTTCGGCAAGGCGTACTTGGGAAACCTCATCTGGACGAACTCATTGCGCCGATAGGACACGTAGTGCTTGGTGCGATTCCCTGTGGTGACCTGTGAAATGGACAAAACACAACAAAAAAGTTTCAACATGGGTAATCTTTTCCTCGCCTCATTAAAATTCAAAATTTTTGTTGAAGTACAAGCTTGAGTCTTATGCAGACGTGGGCATAAGTCACAAATGTGCAAGTCACAAGCAAGTTTCAAGTCTTAACCTTAAAGTCATGAGCAAGTCGCACGTTACTGTGGTGAAAACCAAACTTAGTCAAGTTGAGTACATGCTATAAGTTAAGTCATTGCTCAGGCCAAGCAAGTCAATAGTCAAGTTAGCTAGTAATGTTACCATGTAGTTTAACTAGTTATAAGGCCATGAATCTGTCCTTCGATTGTCCCTTACAAGTTAGCTAAAAAGACACATTCACATTCTTCGTGGGCGTTTGTTGTGACAGTGTCATAAATTTTTTAATTGGAGCGTTTGCATACTGCTGTTCTCTCCTTACTAGTGTAGACAATATAATCCTTGAATCCAAATTTGATTAATTCTGGACTAGCCCCTTTCATGATGGCTGCCTTGTGCAGTGGTCTCTGCTGGTCTGTTGCACAGCAAGCTGCCAGGTTTCACGCATTGTACTAGAAATCATCCCATTATGTTTGAAAAACAAAGTGAAACTTCTCAGTAGGGCTACAACTATCAATTATGTTCAAATGTTGATCAAGTTTTCAAAAGCCCAAGCTGACGTCCTCAATTTCCTCCTCATGTCCAAAATCCAAGGATATTCAGTTTAGTCTCATAAGAGGACTAAAGAAACCAGAAAATATCCACATTTGAGAGATGGAAATCAGAGAATTTGAAGATTTTTTATTGGAAAAAACAACTCAAAACGATTAATCGATTATCAAAATAAACCGATTAATAATCAATTAATCGTTACAGCTCTGTATCAAGAAAAATGCATTAAGAACAAGTCAAGTCTTTTTGAGTTATGTCTCCAAGTCGAGTCTCATGAATATCAAGTCAAAGTCAAGTCTTTTAGAAATTTAGTCAAGCAAGTCTCACTTCCTCAAATTTGCAACTCAAGTCATGTGACTTGAGTCCTTCACCTCTGGTTTTATATCTACTTTTCATGAACCTGTTAAACACACAATTACACATAAATGTGGATTCATTTCAAAAGAACCAAAAAGAAAACAGAAAGAGAGAAGAGATTAGAAGTGATATGCACATTGAGAATAAAGTAGTCAGACTAAAGGACAAAAAAGGACGTGTCCAAGCTCTGTTATATCTTTTAGGACCTTGTTTATGTCAGTTTAAATGAAACACAAGGGTGAGAAGTGTCACTGGGCGCAAGAAAATCAGAGCTGACTGAATGCTTTTATTTTGAAAAATGCGATAGAGTAAAGCTTTTTTATTTCAGAGGACAAAAGACGAAAAAAGAATTCTTCTTCAGAATGAGGCAGTCAACATCCACCATTGTGCAGTCGCTGAGTTAAGGTGCAGAGTTCACCATCTGCTGTTGGTGACTCACACCGTGCTGAAAGGTAAATGTGAAAAAAACAAACTCCCCCGCGCTGCACAGACCTTGGCATCCACCACACAAACTGGGACCTGTGGGTAAAAGGCTGAATCACGCTACCCCCCTCCCCTGCTGGGAGAGCTCATCCGAAAGCTCACAAGGCACTGAACCAGAATACCCAAACAGCTGAGGCTACATGTTAGCAGAGGAAGCTGGGTGAAAGAGACAGCGCTGGTGACTGACAGTGACTTAAACAGGACCTGAACGTGTCATATCCCGAGTGATGGGCTCAGGCGCCCGCACAACGCTCTGAAACACAGTCCCTGTCACCGGTTGGCTTTTTGTAAGGTGAGCAGCGCTTAAACTTTTAGAGCTGCTGCTTTCAAAATCTGACGGAGAACTTTGTATTCAGCGCTTCTATTTTGGGCGTTGTGGGAAGAGCTTTTGTTTTTTCCTCCTCTCGCTCTCAGATATCTGAGCCTCCATCGTCGGTGTTCAGATTGAGCTGTGATTACAACCGTCGTCTGTGATTGAAAGGAGCAGACTAGCGCGGCTTTTTTTTTATGCTGAACAGTGATGAAAAAGTGATGAAACAATGAAAGCCATTTCTAAAAGTAAGAGCCCCTGAAGGAAGCGCTATCGACCGTGTTTTCAAAAGGAATCGCTTTCTAAAGAATGGCTGGCGAAGTGGGAGGAGATGGAGTGTGTGTGTGTGTGTGTGTGTGTGTGGGGATGAAGAATGTGTGAGTGCCAGCACTAACACTGCGTTCTTACCTCTGACTCTGCATATTTCTGTACTGCCTTAACATCTGATGAGCACTCCAAGGATCTGGCTTCACCACTGGCATGTGTGTGTATATACAGTGTGTGTGTATGGATTCTCTGTCAAGGATGCAGGTTGGGTTTCAGTGAGGTGAGATTGGAAATCAAAGCCTCCTCAACATCAAAATGAAAGGAAATATGTGCATGTTATTTCCTGCATTTATTAATGTCAATCTAGCAAATAACACACCTCTGATTGGCTACGCTCTTCCAGGTGTTTCAGGCTAAACGCTAACATCTGCCTCACTATGATTCTAAAAGGTGCTACAAACTAGACAGACAGGAAGTGACTGACTCAGCCTCAGTTTTTGTCTTGTTGTAACTTTAACATCATCTTATACATCTTTTTTTTTCTCCTGTTACATTTCAACATCTGTTAGTCTTGTTAAGTCTTTTTGTCTTATGTCTTTTACGTTTTGTTTATTGATGTCTTTTTTGCCTTGTTATCTCTTTATTGTTGTCTTGTTACGCCTTCTACGTCGTCTTTTTTTGTTGTCTTGTTACGACTTTTATGTAGCTTTTGTCTTGTTGCATCTCTTAAGTTGTCTTTGTCTTGTTACGTCTTTTTATCTTGTTGTGTCTTTTCCATCTTATGTCTTTTATGTTGTTGTGGTCTTGTTACGTCTTTAACGTCATAGTTGTCTTGTTAGAACTTTTAGGTTGTTTGTCTTGTTGCGGTTGAAATCATTCTTGATATTGGGAAGGTGGGCACCATGACGCCAAATAATAATAATCAGTAATTCCATGCAAAGGCATTAAAACAAAAGTAACAAGCCTGTTTTGAATATTTATGTTAAAATGTAGGGAGTAAGAGTGAAAAGCTGCCAGCAAAATAAACACTCAATAAACATTGGAAGCGAGTTAATGTTAAACACCAAATCATGTCTCTTTCTACAGCCCAGCTGTAGCCTTAACCCACATGCAAACGGCAACTACCCCAGCAATCAGTGCTCTGCTAAGTTTGGCTGTCCACACCAACCGCCAGCTCTTACAGAAGAATAAAGCAGATAACCAAATGTTCTCGTTAATTTTATTTGTTGTGATATTTGAACAAACCATCCATCAAAAGGGAAATAAAAACCTCTTGTTTACAAGATCGGCCTCTTGAGATAGCTCCAGCCAGCTCGCAGGTGGGTCTGGAAGGTGACTGCCCAGCTGGCTAGCTAGCGAAGCCCACTTGCTTGCTGTCGTGGCAGTTTGTGGAACACTACGGGAGCAAAAACATGAGCTGCCGTGGCTGAGTCGCTCTCCTCCCAGGCCTATCTATCCGCTGAATTCTAACCAGCGGAATGGTATAGCTAAACAGAGGCAGAGTTGGATTGGAGTTTCCTGCAGGGCATACTGGGTAGGTGTGCCCAGTGAGCCTGCATATTTTCACATATTTTGACGAAACCAGAGCTGGTGACTGTTGGAACAGTTGAGCAAGCTTGGTACCCAACAGAACCTTGGTTATCTTCCTCCTTTAATGTTTCCTGCACATAGCTATGCTAATGCTATGTGCTAGGCTGGTCTGAGTTGAAAATTAAACAAAATTGGAAGATGGTTAAAAGATGTCCCTGAGGAACCTGCAAAAACGACACATATACATAGCTAGATACATGTGGGAGCAAATGTTAGCAAAACACTAGCCATCTAGCTAGCTAATCTACATTAATCATCACCTAGTTAGTTATCTTGCGTTTTGCAAACAGGAAGCATCTTTAGAGCAAAAAGGGACATAAGAAGCATCAATTGCCAAATAAGGATTAAATTGCAGTCTGTTTCACGGCTGATGGCTGCAGCTCAACACTGGTTAAATTTTCATTGAAGGGGAACTAATTGTCCTCAGGTGATGTCAGCAGTGTCTGTTGGGAACAAAGTTTGAAAATAAAAATGAAAAAAATCAGGGGGATTGGCCCAACCCACATCTACTGGAAAAGACGCTCTTGTTCACCTATGCACCCAGTTGTCCCTACATCTGATATCAGTGGGCTGGTAATACTGGGAGTACTGGGAGGATAATCCCTGGAGGATAATGGAGCAGTTTATTGTTTCCTAATACGGATTTAATTCTTAACACACATGCATACATACACACATTCATATACATTCACAATATAGACATACGCGTCCACAAGATATGACTATCCTATCCCACTGTAGGGACTGCGCTCTGCTATAGCAGCTCATGTATATTCTGCTGTTATCACATGCAAATGGGATTCAGCCCTCGGCCTCCTCAGAGCGTACAGTACTGTACTGCGTGGCAAGTCAATTATAGACAAGGCGAGATTAATTCTGCACAATGTCCCGCATAGCAATTCTTTTCCATTTCAAGCCGACGGTACTGTATGTTATCTGAGCAGCAGAGTTTATCAGTAAGGAAGGACGCAGCCTCGGTGTGCGTGCAAACACAACCACAACTGAATAGATACACTGACAGATACAACATGTGCACAAAAATGCTGAATGACGATAAGTAACAGGGGAGAAGCAGCTTTAAGAAAGACAAACTTGAAAGTAGAACAGCATAGTGTTAATATAGTAATGACTATATTCACTTTGAGACATTAGCGTGATTAACAAATGAGAGCTTTGGGAGCTGCTATTGTCCAGCAGACTTTACAAGACGAGGGGAAACTCTGCTCAGCTGCTTTCAGGCACGAAACTCATTTTTCTTTCAGCGCACGTGGAGCTCATGGAAAATTAAATCCACACGTGTGTATCCATAGTGGGGGTGCAAGATTAGAAGGGCAGGAAAATTTTCATTTAATTGACACCTGAAAGTGCAGTTCCTGCTACACAGAGCTTTCAATCATGACCAGTAAGAGCTATAAAGCTCAGTTTTTTTATTGCACTATTATATATAAAAATATTACATTGTGTTCTGTGCTTTCAGCTGTGAGTGACGGATAAGCGCACACAAAGGGCAACCATTTACTACCATTAGAAACTGAGTGTAATTAGCTGGTAATTACCCTGATCAGCCACCGTCAGTAATCAATACACACACTATTAAACCATTAATCAGACCAGTAAAAACAACCTCATTACACTTAAGCAGTTACCTTGTATTTCTGTAGTGGTGAAAAAGCATACAGCAAACTCCCATAAAGAAATATGACATATTAACAATTACAAACGAATCTGCAAAAACTCAGAAGTCTAGAAACACAAGATAAAAGGCATCACATGTGTGTTATTTCCATGCCTGACTTCCCGCCTTGCCTGATCTGCTCTGTGCAGTCTGACGCGGCATCTGTCAAAATATACTCACTGCCTATTCGGAGCGAAGCAAAGTTGAAAGCACTTCTATGACACACTGCTGGTTAAACCACAAGCATTGTGTAGAATGGCAGCGATCCGCTCTGATGGACGTGGTGTAGCCGTAACGTGATGCAACTGTGCCTGGTGTAACCAAGCCGTAATAGTAGGGGTGCAGCTGCTCTGTTTGCTCCATTGCTCAGGAGCCTGTGTTTTCTTGAGAAGCGACCTTGTGGTCTCAGGAATTTAAAAAAAAAAAAGTCTCAGGGACAAGATAAGGGTGGAAGGTTGGTTGTGCAAAGCATGTGACGTAAAGATCTACACTAACTGAAGACTCTTGTTTGATGTAAATGTTGAGCAGGATGTGTGGTCCTTCAGAATATAAAACCATTATTTACTACTTTTCTGGACATGGTGTTACACCTCAACAGCTGCTGCATGAACATTCTGTAGATATCTCTGCTTCCAAGAAAAGAAATCTCTGAATAGCAAAATAAAGCTCTTTGCATCTGTGTGAGATGAGGCGTGAAAACAGTTTTTTTCTCCCCTCATTTCTGTTTCGCTAAAAGAATTCAAGAACGCTCCGCTCTCCCTTTGCCCTCCCTCGTTGTGGTGTTATCGCTTACCTTTACAAATATGTAGTCGTCCTGCACCAGCAGAGAGTTGTGGTCGATCTTGCCGAGGAACTGAGCCGTCACCATTTTGTCTGAGCAGTTCTGGATGAGACAGGTAACGTACAGGTAACCTGCAGAGACACACAGGAACAGAAGACGACAGGTAAAATATTAACATATATATAAAAAAGTTGTTTGAAAAATGTAAATTGGCTTTCTACTATTTTTAGTACTCATCCCAGTATAGCTTAAAGGGATAGTTCTGATTATTTGAAGTAGGGTTGTATGAGTTACGTATCCGTAGTCACTGATTATGTTTACCTGTGATTTTCCACTGTTATTCTGAATATTCTGACGAATATTCTGAATTTGATACAGGTCGTGTAAACATCATATTTTGCTTGGTATTCCAAATTCCGCCTTATTCTGAATTAAACATTTTCTGATGAAGACATGTGGGACATGTCAGCATTATTCAGGGTTTAGAAGCATTCTTTGGATGTTCATACAGCGCAATCAAAATATTTCAGGGTTTTTTTTTACCAGAGGCAAGGCTGTGGTAAAAAATGCATGTATGTAAGAAAAGCTTTTTAAAATATTTTTGGATATCGACAGATTGGTGGAACAAATTTTTGTGCACATATCGTACCGCCAACCTTTACAAGAAGGTGGTTGATCGAAAAAAAAGATGGAGGCTGTGTAAAGGTCAAACAAGTTGGCCACCAATGAAAAACTTAGAAAAGTTTACTTTTTTGAACCCAAGAAGCAAAATGGACTCTTGACATTCCACTCTTCCATAGTCAGTATGCATGGCTGCATGTGACCAGGAATATTAATGGGTTATTCATTTTAATGAGCTATGTTTGGTAGGAACCGGACCCCATTGACAAAATCAGTCATTTTACCTCATGGAATACGTGAAACAAAAAAAGTCTACCACTATATTGATCTGTTGGTTTGTTTGTGTTATAGCGTGGGTAAATCCAAACTAACTAGTAACCAGAGGTGGCAAAAGTACACACATTCTTTACTAAAAAAGTACAAATACTTGAGTAAAAAAGACTGGTATAAGTACAAGTACTGATTCAATTGACTCAAAGTATTAAAGTAAAACGTTGCCCTCTGACGGATATTGTTTACCAGCTGTTTCTGTCAAAAGCTTGTCTGTTTTTGTCTTTTTATGTCTTTTGTTACGTCTTTTACATAGTTTTCATCTCGTTACATCTTACGTAGTTTTGTCTTGTAACGTCTTTTTTACATCTTTTACATCAGTTTCTCTTTACATGTTTTACATAGCTTTTTTATTGTTACATCTTTTTTTTTGCCTTGTTACGTCTTTTGCGTCACTTTTATCTTGTTACATCTGTCGTGTGTGATATGCACTGATACAGTATATACACAAAGGAACTGCCTTTTCTGTGTGTTATTGTTTCATCCATTTAGATTGAAGTCAGTCTATATCGTACACTGCAAAGTATTTTTACTAAGTTCCTTCCCATCTTTGACATTAACACAAACAAACTGACAGATCGAGGCTGCGGTAGACCAGCAAGGAGGTAAAATTACGGATTTTGCCAATGAAGTTTAGTTTCGCAAGAGAGAGTGATATTTGACTCATGCAGTGGTGGTTTCCAGTTGGTAAATGCCTTCTGACAGCAGGGTAAAGCTCTGAAAAATACCAAATATAGTGTACACTAAAACTAATATTGATTTTTTTTCTCAAACTGGGGGTGTGTCAGCAGCCGTACACTAGAAAGTATCTCATACAGCTCCACTTCAGAAAATCCAAACTATCAAAATTCACACTTTATTTACTCATATTTTGAAATATAAACCTTATATAATTATAAACCTTTGCTGTATTACATAAAACAAGGCTGTGGACCAACATACATAGACAGAATAGAAGAGGTGGTAGAGGACATGGAAGAAGAAGAAGTATGGGAGAAAAGCAGGCGAACAGAAATATTGAGACATCATTTTCCAAACTCTATAAGATATGACAGCTTCCCCATAGACATATAGCCGTTCTAGCATCCAAATGGCCAGGAGGGATTATCCTCAGAGAGACACACGGAGAGGTTAGCGCCTGTTGCGGAGCTTACCCGGTATTGAATTTCAACCAGCAGCTGCATCAGCAACATTGCCTGCTGAAATTCAGCCGTTATTCTCCTCCCAGAGGTGACAAGTAGGCAATAGAGAAAATGCTCACACACACACAAACACACACTCATGTGAGGTTGAGAAGTGAGTCGCTGCAGCAGATGTGCACCGCACAAACACGCGGTTTGGGATGACAATGCTTGTTTCGACCTTAACTTATTCACCCCGACTTTGACTCTCGCCAAACATGAACTGATCTGACTTAAAGGCTTACCAACCCCTTTAATAGATGAGACGTTTACCAAACTGACTTTGATATGAATCTTTTAAGAAGTTATTGTAACTACGTGCAGATGTGGCTGCGGTTTGGGAACTGTCATCCAACACAGGACTGCAAAACCACACAGGGATTTAGCCTCTTGGGGGCATGAATGTGCTCAGCAACTTTCATGGAAATCTGATTATTAAATTAGGAGATATCACGTGTGAAGTTGACATTTTGAAAAAAGGATAGGTGTGTTTTTGAACTCCATTTCAGTGTTGTGTGAAAAAAACGCCATCAATTCTCACAGGGTTTGCGTTAGCATGAAAAACAATGAAGGCTCGTTGCTTTAAAGAAAAAAAAAACATCTAGGGATTTGGAAATACCTGTACTACAACAAGTCACATGGTTAATTCAGCATTCCTGGAGGTGCTGTGCTTCCACATTTCAGCAATTCAGCAACCACAGCACTGATTTCATCAGTCCAAAAACAGATTAATATTATATTCAACACTATGTTGAGTTGCGCTTCTTTAAAAAAAAAAAAAAAGATTCAGTCACAAACTATTTTCAAGTGCTCCCACTTTACCAATTTTTTTTCCAATCGTTATACAACTGACAATGGAAAACAAAACTTCTTGCAGATTTTACATCTTGGAAAGACGGGCATGCACAGTGTACGTGAATGGTCATATGATAACATTTTCAGGTGTGTTAATATGGACATGGGAGATTATTTCTGCAACAGCGCTAAAATGCATGCATGGATTGAGATTGTTTTTGATTAAAAATGCTATTAAAATGCTTTTTCTGGTTGCAGGACATCAAAGTGACCTAATATTAATGTTTGTCATATCCAGCACTTTACTCAACTTCAACTAGCGTACTTTTATATGTTTTAGCAAATGTAACTTGCTCTTGTACCCCATGTTTAGCTAATTTATCTTACCTTTGTGTCTTTTAGCAAATTTAGCCTTCTATTGTATATTTTTGAAAATTTAGCTTACCCTCTTATCTGTGTTTTAGCAAATTTAGCCTCCTTTTGTATATTTGAGCAAATTAAGCTACTCTTGTAAAGCAAGTTTAGCTTTCTATTGTGTGTTTTAACACGTTTACCTTACTCTTGTATGCTTTAGTGAATCTAGCTTTACTCTCATAGCCTATGTTTTAATAAATTTAGCTCCCGCTTGTATATTTTAGCGAATGTAGCTTACTCTTGTAGCCTATGTTTCAGCAAATTCAGTTTACTTAGGTTTTTGAAAATTATCGTTATATTGTTTATTTTACCAAATTTAGCTTACTCTTGTATGTTTTAGCAAATTTAGCCTTCTATTTAATATTTAGCTTAGTTTCATAGCCTATGTTTTTGCAAAGTCATCTTACTTAAGTTAGCTTTCTATTGTATGTTTTAACAAATGAAGCTCAGCGTAAGTTCAGTCAGGAAGACCTTCTTACGCTGTCATTCAGATTCCTTTACTCTCTCACTCCTCCTACTCTCTCTAATCAGCTGGTCGTGGGCGTTCACCTTCCTCTCTACTGTCCAATCAGACTTTGCCACGGTCTCGTTGCCAGTCAATTGCCGCCGTTGTCAAACTTTAAATCTCTGCTGTCTTTGCTCCATCAGTGCCATACAGACAATGCGCAACCCTCCTCCACCCCTTTCTCCTCCAGTCTTCAGACCCAGGCAGCCAGAGTCCTCACCTCATCCCTTCCCCATGCCATCATCAGGTCCAGGCAGCAAGAGTCAAGAATCTCCTCACCC
>JAJHUR010100794.1:0-70825 GCA_027495735.1 Lutjanus campechanus | reverse complement strand
TCAGGGGAGTGGGCTGATTTGAAGGTCTGGACTCAGGCAAACTGCCACCTAAATATCTGATGATGTGAATATAATTGACATCATTACCTATCATCATCCTTTTTCACACCTTGCACGCCTGTTTGTATCAGTTTATACAGTTATGTGGTGTTTTCTTTCCTCCTCTGCATGGTCATTGAATAAAATATTACCAATAGATTAACTGGATCACCAAGCAGCATAATTGCTCAGTTTCAAAGTCAGAGGCCAGTCTTAATAATAATCTTGTTTGCTATAATAAATTTGTCATAAACAACAAGCAACAAGCTTTTACCGTTCAATCATGTCTCTGTTCTAAACGCTCTGTATTCAATACAGCCCGAGGCTTTTCAGAGAGCGCCCTCGGGGCATTACTGCACATTCTAATTCTTTATTGTGTAATCTGTTCATGTTGTCGAGGTGAGGGATCCCCTTGGGGAAATCTGCTCATGAAAATATGACAACACTCAAAGCATTTCAATACCTATTATCTCAGAACACCGTGAAATATTAATAAAAAACACATAAATAAATAAATAAATAAATAAATAAATAAATAAATAAATAAATAAATAAATAAATAAATAAATAAATGTTAATGACAAAAGTTAAATGACCTAAATGATCTGGTCACATCAAAATGGCAATAGAGATAAAGAGAGATAAAAAATACCATCCCATGCGCAAATAAATAGGTAAAGGAACAAAAACATGGAAGAATAAAAAGAAGAAACATAAAACTTTAAGGAAACTTAAAAGCTTGAGAAAACATGTGGGTCTTAGGTTTAAAGCTTTAAAAGTACCTACAGAGCACTTGACTGACAACGGTAGACTGAAGCATAAAGGCGTGACCCTCACCCCTCGGCCTGGAGTGGCAGATCTGAGGATAATCTATATTTACTGTTGTGTGACGATGTATGAATATATACAAATACATATACTGTATTCTGACCACACTGGCAAACTGGCATGGTGTCACCCTGTATGTCATAGCTTGTTCAAACATTTACTTTCTTTGTTCTCATGGTTAAAATAATCACTTCATATTGTCTGTTGTGAAGGAAAGTTTTTATACATGTCATGTCATCATGTTCCCAGCGATCAATATCCTCCGAATTACTCATTCATTTCAAGTCTTTTGTGCCTTTTTTTCCTCCAGTTTCTCATATATGAAGTTAATATGTTTCTTTTTGCACATACAGCACTGTCAGCCATTCTGGTATGTAGTATATTATATTAAAAATGTGTATTTGATCAATGTTTATATTGTGCAGAAGATTTCAACGTGAGTTGTCCGTCTATATGGAATTTCTCAATAACATTACAGTGTTCACAACCACAATGAATTCTTAAAAAGGTTTTGATTGATTTATGTTTGCACAGCATTGCAAACATGCACTATGCAGAGAACTCAAAAACACAAAAATCAGCAGAAAGAAGCGCTATAGGAAACTGTATTAGGTTATTGTGAGTGTATAATATATCAAGTTTAGAGGATGATTCTTATGAACTGTCATTCTTTATAATATCCTCTCTCCTCAAGGCATATCAAATTTCCAGCTGCAATTTTATGTCCTGCAAGGCTGTATGAGTTTCTGAACTGGATGTGGTATCAAATATTACAGGCCTAAAAAACAGAAGAAAATTACAATCACGCAGAAAATTTGGATTCTCTTTACACAACAGATTTTTCTGTCTGTTTCTAAATAAGTAGGCAAAACATTTTTTTAAATGGTGGATTATTGACTACTTGATAAATCTCTTCTGAGGATGGATCTTAAGATGAATGTTCAGCGAGTATGCTTGACCTTCCTGCATTCAAATTGTTCACGGTTGTTGATGAAAGTAAGTTTTATCCTTTTTTCATACAATATTCGATCTCAGGAAGATGCTTGTCTGTCATTGTTTTGTATCAGATATTCCACTTTTTTCTCATTTAGACCTACTCTTATTCCTGTAGGTTGCAAATTAGAGGGGGAAAATAGCAGTGATAGCAACATTTGTTAATTACAACCGATTTCCTTGTTGAGGGAAAATAATTATATGCACATCAGACAGGTGCGAGGCTATCAGAAAAAGTATCAAAGGAAAAAAAAAGTAACACCTACACACTCCCAACAGCCACAAGAGTTTAATATTGTTAATGTTTCTATCGCACTTGGATCTTCGTCAGGCAGAAGTGTCAAAAGTACACACAGTCTTTACTCAAGTAGTTAACGTCTTACATCTTTTTCATCCTTTTACATCCTTTTAGTCTTGTTATGTCTTTTAGGTATTTTTTTTTTGTCTTGTTACTTCTTTTTCTATTCTTTTCATCTTTTTAATTTGTTTATGTCTTTTTACATCTGTTTCATTGTGTTAGGTCCTTTATGTCTTGTCACATCTTGTTACATTTTTTGTTTTAAGATCTTTTTTTTTGGCTTTTTCTCAGAGAAGCGGAGGCAATTTAAACGCCCTCTTACTCCAGAGAGAAAGTTTTTGTCTTCACTCTCCAGACTCTCACACCTCGAGGTCTACATCAAGAGTACAAGATAAAACATTTCCTCTAGAATATAAATGGTGGCAGCATTATGATGACTATATAAATGTCTTCTAGACCCTAACAGACATATTTAACAATGCAGGTTTTATTAGGTGAGTCTTTTCTACTTTGTTGTAATGTAATCTGGCTAACCTTTAGAGCAGTGATACTCAACTTGCGGCCTGGGGGCCAGATCTGGCCCCTGATGGGTTACTGGGTGGCAATCCGACCATTTTCTAATTAGCAACGAAAATAAATTGATTCACTGCATTTTTCCCAGGAAGAAGGGGCAGATATGTTTTGTATGATGCGATAAATTAGGCTGTTAGAATCAGAGAAGGCTCTTTATGTGTTGGCCTTTCAGGCCGTGCTAAATGCAGTTCGATCAGATGGTGAGCTCTGTAGGGGAGAACGGCTATTAGCTGACGAGGAGCAAAAGTTCCACAGAGATGAGGATAATTCTGATCCCATAAATGTGTTTCACACTAAAAGAGTTTCAGTATTCTCTTTATTCTGTCCCTGAAGTTGATATTTTAAGGCTTGTTTATGAATCATTCCAACATTTCAGTGAATATATTATGAGAAGAGTTCCAGCTCTGTTTGATGTTTTATAAACTCGTTCAAATATTACCGAAGCATTTACAACTAAAATGCAGTTGCAGTTATTAAGTGCAGTAAAATATGTGATTTATCTGTCAATACTTGCACCAAGTTGATTTATTTAGTTAATAAATTAATAAATCAGTTAATTTGATGAATAAATAATTTCTAAAAACGATGAGTTATGAGCCATTTGATGTTTATTCTTTTTATATGATAAATAACAGTATACTGTAATAATGTTTGTTTATTAGATGGCCCCTCATTTTGCAAAAGTTGCGTATCCCTTGCTTTAGAGGAATGTTGATATTGAGGGTCTGTACATGATTTTCAGATTTTGTCTTTCTTTTTCTCTTTTCTTATAGGATGATGAATTTGATATGTTTTTGAGTAAGTTTTATATTTTGAAGCGTGCTTTTGTATTACGCTTTTTCTCTGTGTACTTGTGTGTGGTGCTTTATCTCCAGAATACATCAGCCTCTGCACAGAACAAAGTTAACATCTACTCCTTGTGAGACTCAGGCTGACAATAATGAGCAGAGGGTTTTGTTTGCTGAACATCTCTGGTCATTGTTGCTTGTCAGATCATCTACATTTCCATCCAGCATTCTAAGCTTGTGCATGCTTTCCCTTTCCATCCTTGATCTATCTTCTGTCTTTGATTATCTACCTGCTTGCCTTGCCCCTTTGTATTTGTTTGTCTGTTCTGACTGGCTGCCACTGACTGGACCTAAGCCTCCTCACAACCAAGTAAAGCCTTCTTTTATTACATCAGTTCAGCCTGACAGGGTCCACGTTTGGGTCTAAGACATGTCCACACCTGGTGCTGACAGTAGGATTTTTTTTTTGTCATTATCTCCTTTACTGACTGCAGAAGGCAGATTTAGAAAATGATTTGCAATACTTACCAAAGAAAATTAAAATCAACACTTGTTGTTTGCACATTAATTCTCCAAATTAGATATTCTGCTGTACAACAAAGGCATGTACGCCCACTGGGAGAAATATCAGTAAAGTGTTGACTGTTAGAGAGATCTAAAACAAAGCGAGTAAAGACAACAACAGAGAGAGATACACCCTTCACAAGTGGTTTCAACACAATGTCAGTATGATGAATGGAAAATACTGGTGAGAGCTCAGCAGAGAAATCATCAATTGATGGCAGAGAAAGACAGTCGGATATTAAAATTGTGGATGAACTTCAGTGTCGGTGGCTTGCACAGATTGTGACAATTCTGAAGAGTCAAATGATGCAAAGGACCATAAGTTATTTATTTGTCAGTAACAGTAACTTATTAAATGTATACATGAGGAAGAAAATAATAGGACAGGACACAAAAGTGATCCAACTGCTCAAATTTTTTTACAGGATGAGAGTGAGTCTCAGGACGTCAGACCAGTTCGGAAGCAAAGTTTCTCAACTGGAATATGGCTACTGTGGTTCTCTATTTCCATCTGCATTCCCTCTCCTTCCATTCTCATTGCAGCTCTATTTCCATTTCAGGAGCTGCATTTGCTTCCCCTGATGGGTTTGGCACCTCATTCTGCATTTTTAAAATCAATCTGATGATATTGTTCCATCAGTCAGGAAGCATATTAAACCTTCCCCATCTCCTCCTCTCCCTGTCTTTCCATCTCTCGTAACCTTGCTATAGTTTTCCTCTTTTTCTCAGCTCAAGATGAGGAATAACACTAACATTATAATTCATTAAATTATTCTTTCTGTAATTCCTCGGAGAGCTCGAAACAGCCTAAATAATGGATTTTTGGTGGTGGTAGTCATTATGCAACAATTGATGTTATTTAACTTGAGCAATATATGACATACTGAACACAATGATGCTAATATATAGTTAGTATAATTAAAGCATAGTTTAAAGCCAGTGATTCCTGAGTTTATTAAGATTAATATAGGTCTGAGTACATCAATACTTATGAATTCAGACCAAAACTTCAGTAATGACACCAAATGCTTCATCAAATTTTTGCTCTTGGCCATGTGCGTTGCCTGAATCTAAATCATAATCCATACACTTTAGTTTAGGGTAAAACTAATTAGTTGAGTCAAATTTCTTTGACAGCTATCTGTGATAAAAATGCATTCTGGGATGTTCCGTATGTGTTCTGAATAAAAAAAAGAGTTTGTGGTTTATGTTTTAATTTTCACTGATAAGTAGTCACTGCAGACGACAATAAGCAATTTAATTATTCAAACCTGACAGAATAATGAGCATGGTTTCCATGTAAAATGTTTTATAAAGAAAAAACAGCAAACAAGCATTGTATTCTGTTATGTGTATATTCAAAATGTATAGCTCACTTCAGAGACTGTATGTCATTTAATTAACTTGACAATGTATCAATTGGAATAAACGAGAATATCACTGTTATTTCTTTTTGCTGTTAGACCATTAGACTAAATTAAATAAGTCAAAATGGTCAAGTAAAGATACCCTGTTAACAGGTCCGTTCGTCTGAAGACAAAATACCACAAAACAAGTCCAATTAAAAAAAATCCTGATAAACCATCCATTGCGGCGTTTGTACCCCTTCAGAACACATAAATTGCCCTGCTGACTTATGAGTGCGGACACAGAACTTGGCGTTCTCGCTCAATCCGTGTTCCAAAGACAGTAGCGGTCGTGTCTAGAAGGGAACCCTTTATTTGTGACACTCTCGCGAGATGTACGTATTGTTTTTAATTGTGCACGTTGAAAAAGTTAATCATGTTTTATAATATGACCACCCTGTGGTTGAGATCTTCTTAAGGACAAAAAACACAGGGTTCGGGTTAGGAAAGATTATCATTAGGTTAAAATAATCACTCTCGCGAGATCTTTCGCGGGTCTGGGGTTCTCTTCAAGATGAGACCGTCCGTTGGGCGGGCACACTCCCACTCTACTGCGTGCAAACAATAACCAATGAAAATTGTCGATGTAGAGACGCGTGCTGCTTCTGTCCAATCAACTCACACGTTCTTCAAATACGTCATGCTAAGGAAGTGTAGATGTGCCGAAGCATTGGCGTGTGGGCCCTAGACAGCTACACCGGGCTCTAACACAAATAAACTGTAGGAAAACAACAGCTGACAGTCTTTCATATTACATGTAGATAACGGATAGTTCGACAGCCTGCGGTGTGACAATGGGAGCGAACAACAGTACCCGCCGTGTGTCCTTTGAGTCAGATGAGAACGACAATATAACGGTGGTGAAGGGCATACGGGTAAGTGAGAGTATACAAACCTGCACAGTGTTGACTAAACAGGTGTCTCATGAGAGCAGTTCGCGTTAGTACAGTTATGTAACACTATTAGGCTGTATCATAAATGCTATGCTGCGAAGAGTGCTAACGTTAGCTCTGTGGCTTGTTAAAAATTAGCTAGCAAAGTTGTTGCTGCAAGCACACTCTTGGCAGTCTGACTTTCATTCATTCTGAAAGCTATACAATCGCTAAAACCATAATAGTGAAAATGTATGTAATTTAGCAACATATAGTCAAGAGCCAGCGGCTATGAGATACAGATACTGTGAAGTTATGAATGTCCTTGTGGGAATGTTGATGTTGACGTCATCAGCCTCGTGTTCAGCTGTCAATGTATGAATGAAACTGACTCAAACTGGACAGGTGGATGCATTCTTAGTTATACCTAGATGATGTTATCCTTTGGGAATTTAAAGGTGGATACACGTTCATGGTGTAATGGAATGACTGTCAGCTTCTGTCCCGAAGGTGGGAGCTGTCACAAGTTCCTATATGCCACAGTCAGCTGATGTTAAATTTAGAGTGAGAGGCTTTAGTCGATTGGATAAGACTTTAGTTGGCATGACTCTGTCTATTATTGCTCAATTGGCAAGCTATACTAGTGAGACTAATGCCACTGCTTTTCTGGTTGTGTGCAAACAAAGCTTTGTCTTCTCCACTTAGGGATGGGTAATGAGAACTGGTACTAAACTTGTACCAGTTCCTGAGTGGTCAGTACCAAAATATCGATAAGCCAGACAAACAATACAGCTCTGCTATTCTGTTACATAAGCAGCTGACAGGGCAAAATGCATGAAATATAAAAAAAGTATAATATAATAATAATCATTAATCTGAACTGATGGTTTTAAAATGTCTTATATGTGATGTATCAGGTTTTAAAAATTAATGTGAAACCAATAACCATTAATAGAAACTGTACAGCCCAGTCAGAACTTATCAGAACCTACCCAAGTAGTTTGTTTCAACTTCAAGTGTGGAAGGACAATATGTCCTACATTATGCAATTTGGATTGACAGATTTAATTAATTAAGAGAGTAATATTACGTATTATATTAATTACTGAGTAAGAGATTATCTAATGTACTTTTCTGCCTGCCTTATTTTTGTGAAACTATCTCTTTAACTCCATCTCTGAAACTTTTCCTCCACTCTCCTTTGCAGCTCTCTGAGAATGTCATCAACCGCATGAGGGAGCCTGCAGCTCCTCCTAAACTTGCTCCAAACCGTGCTCCCACTCCACCTCCTCCCATGGCGCCTACCCTCACTCCTTCTCTCCTGCGGCCAGTACCTCCCCCCTTTGACCCGATCACCTCATTGCCTCCTCCTCCTCCTGTTGTAGAACCTGTTGCCCCTCCAGCTCCTCCTCCACCAGCTCCATCTGCCACAGAGACTGTGGCTGCACCTCCACCACCTCCTCCTCAACCTCCTACAGAACAGGTAGCAGCACCCACCATCATTGACATGGTGCTCCCGCCCCCAGCTGCTGCTAATGCTGTCGCTGCTCCTGCTTTTGAGCCGGTGGCAGCACCTCCTCCTCCTCCTCCCCCTGCTCCTGCTGCTGATGAGCCGGTAATTTTGCCTACACCTCTCCCTCCTCCTCCTGCTCCCATTGCTCCCCTCATTGCTGCTCCCTGCCCTGCTCCACCTGTGGTTGAAGAGATCACTCCGCTTGCTCCTCCTCCCCTTGTAATTGAACCATCTCCTCCTCCCATAAATCAATCCCTTGCTTCTGCTCCTCCAGTAATTGAACCCATTGCTTCTCCATCTGTGCCCGAACCCATGCCACCTCCTCCTGCCAAGATCGAACCCATCATTGCTCCCCCTCTTCCCGAATCGGAACTCCTCGCTTCTCCTCCTGCTCCTGTTATCGAATCTGTTGCCATCCTGCCACCAGCCCTGCATCCTCCAGGGGACACTTTGTCCTCGCAGCCTGCTGAGCCATTTGCTGCACCTCCCCTGCCTGAGTTTACTGCTCCTTGTGAACCAGTTGCACCTCCTCCTCAGCCCCCAGCAGAGCCAGTATCCCCTGTTCCTGTCCCTGAGCCAGTGGTAGTCCCTGAACCAGTGGTTGTCCCCAAGCCAGTTGTTGTCCCAGAGCCAGTGGTAGTCCCTGAGCCAGCAGTGGAGCCTGAGTCGAGTCCGGTCCCACCACCTCCTGCTGCACCAGTCGGTGAGTTTTATTCTAATATACTGAAAATCAGTATTTTTAATACATTTCAGAAACTAATGCTGACGGAAGCAGTTATGGCATTGGAGAAATGCACAAGATTTATTGCTTTATAACATGAGTTGTTCAGTAATATGGTATTGATTGAGACTGTATAATATTCTGGTGGTCAAGGGTAGCTTAATCAATGTTACCAAGATCCCTCTGTGTATGTAATATGGATGATGGAGTACTTGTGTGAGATTTCACTAAATGCTTTTACCTTGTGTGACCAGAAACATTTTTTGGCTGTTGGTGCGGCTGTCCAAGTGGAATTTCCTCATTGGCTGTTGATCTTCTAAAATAAATTGGCTTAAAATGTTTCACTGAGGGGAAACACTGCCTACCTACCTGTGCGCGAGGGTAGGAGGGGACAGAGGAGGCAAAGGGCTTCAGAATAAAAACAGCAGGTGGCGAAAATAAATTTAATTTGACTACATCTGTCGAGTTAGGATGTTATAGGGGGAGTGCACAGGAAAAATACTGCCCTGGACCTGATTTAGCTCACGATCTGCAGTGATAGTTTTGGTGTGTGTTCTAGCTATTTTTCCCACTCTGCACAAGTGGGGCATCAGGCAAGTAAACACACTGATATTCAACTATAAACAATATACATTTTTATTATGTATGATATAAATGCTCTGATATTGATAAATGATGAAATAAGCGTCCTATTCTTTCCAACTCTTTCCAGTTGTCTCCCCTCTCTCTGCTGTTTTTTAGTTTAAATTCCCCCAATTTTTTCCCCCCATATGATGAAATATCAAAATCAGCCCATCCGATATATTTCTTAGAAATAGTATCACTGCTGTTTGTGGTTTTATTTTTAAATGACGGACTTACTCCGCATATTTGTCAGAGAGCAAGAGTGAATCTCTAGATAGAGGTGGTTACACGGACTGTGTGGCAGCAGTAAAAAGACACGGTATAGGTTATGTGGTCTGTGAATTGAATAAATGTGGAGATTAAATAGATTGATTTCATTTAAAAGCATCAGTCTGACAAAACACTCAATAGAGAGTGAATCAAAGAAAAACTGGAGACATCTGCAGGTAGAAAACAGATGAAAGAGCAGGGGGGTTAACAGATTATAAGAATAGCTCCTATTAAAATATCCAAAGATATGAGAGGAAAGTATTGTTCTTACTACTCCTTTTATAACTGAACTCAAACATACTGTAGCTTAACTTTGTCATGTGATATGCTACTTCAGTACACTTGAGACAACTTCAGAAAATCGAAAATGAGCATTTAGCCTGATATCCAGGATGTTTACATTATAGGTGCTTCCTCTGACTAACCCTGTAACAAACTGGCCACACACAGTCCAGCCATGTACTTGGTTTTGACCTTTTTTTTGTTACTTAGAAGGCAGCCGGACAAACTTGTGCCTTGTTTCTTCTAACAAGAAACAGGAGTGAATGTTCATTTATAAAAAATAAAAAAAAAACCTGAAGAAATGAATTGTTCTTGGTAATGGCTCATTTTATCCTGAAATGTATGGGGCGTTTTCTTCAGTAGCATGGTTAATTAGAAGGCAAAGGTTATGAGGGACTGAACTGTCCGAGGATTTATTTTAAGTCTGGCTACATTGAATTTTAATTATGTTTATTGTGTGGGTGTTTACTTTGAGCCACCTTAAGCTCTTTGTCTCCAACTTTTCTTGCAATTTGTAATTAGTCTTCATTTTTAAAAATGGGCCTCACAGTAGCCTCGGTCATATTATGATTCATTGCCATTCCCTTACTGTTAATGAAATGATTAATTCTTTCTTGTAATATTGTTAATAAATTGATGCTGTAATTAGTGGGGCTCCATTCTGCCTCTGTCACTGTGGAGCTCAAGCTGTCACGATTACCCTTCTCCTTCCTGCAGTTTGTGAGAACACTTAAATTTAGTGAGGCTAAACTCAGCAGTAGTCTCAAGTTTGTGATCTATCTGGGTAAATTTTCTTTCGTTCTCCTTTTTCTCACTTTTTTATAATTACCCCTTCATTAAAGCCGCTATCAACAATACTTTCATTATAACAATGGATCATATGACAACTTAGCTCAGCTTCAAAGAGCTTTATAGTGTCATTCAGCTCATTGTTTGGTTTTCTGTACTGGTTTGTACCAGCCGTGTACAAGTTGTCTCTAAAGTTAGGGTGTAAAGTGAACGCTAAAGCAGAGGTTCTCAAACTTAGTCAGAAGCATGCCTCTGATTTTCATCCAAGGTTAGTGGTCCGAAAACATTCAGTCAGCTCACATATAATTTTGAAGCAACATACAATCAAGTTCAAGAGAGTCAAGCGTGTCAAGATACATTAGAGCTCAGTGAAAAGGTGATTCAGGAGCTGATAGCAAATTCTCAGGTGTTAATGCGTGAGCAGCACACAACAATCTGTCCAGCAGTTATCGTCGCTATGACAGCGTTGTGAGCAATAGGGAAAATAAGCCACATTAAATCCACATTCACTGGGGGACTGGATTGCCGAGAATGGTCTCCTGCTACACTTTATTCAGTGTCAGTAACAATTTATTGATTAAGAGAAAATTTATTTCACAATAGAAAACAGCGACTCAACATCATAACGATTTTCTTAACAGGAGCTATGGGATGAGTCCAGATTGACTTGTGGCCCACATCTGGACATTGGCCCAGACTTACTGAGAAGCCCTGCAGTTATTTTATAACTAAATCTGCTACTAAAATTAGTCGCACCATGATTACTTGGGGCATTCCCCTGACTAGTTTGGGCGTAAAGTCATAACTGGGGCAAATGGCCAACATTCAAAGATGGAGTTCCATCGTCATGGTTACTGTGCGCATTAGCTTTCTGGCTGGCAGGAGCCACTTGGCATCGTAGCACATTTCAGTAAGCTAGATTGATATTGAAATATCAGGTCAGTAAATTAGGTTCTGAATGGACTGCTGTGTTGTAAAACGGCTGCAATTAATGAAAAAGAACTGATGCTGTGAAGCAGAAAAAAACTGGTGTTTTACTATTAGTAGGCATAAATCTGGCATTTTCTAATTTACACCAACCCTAGGAACATGTGTAGCTATTTAGATGTTACTTAGAGTTATGTCATAACATATCTCAGTGGTGCAACATCTTTTATCAATACATGCTTTATGGTATAACTAGGCTCAGTTTAAACTTAGACTCAGCTGGTGCAACAGGTTGCTGGTCTAGTCTGCTGCTACTGTTTTGGTTCATTCTCACTGCCCTCATCAGTGTCATATTTGACTGCAGCAGGCAAGTCTTTTCAGCAAAGAAAACACGCATAATTCATTGCATGCTACCTATCCATCAGCAAACAGCAGACAGAAGAAGTTTACATCTGGATGGATGCGTTGGCACCTGTATGCTAACACATTCATCTAAAGTGATAATATGTCTCCATTTTGTTTTCAGCTTGTTTCCTTTTCCTTTTGTTTATTATAACACCTTTTTTAAAAAGTTTAAGTATTGCTATAAAAAGAATCTCTATAAACCTTGTTCAGAAGTGCAAAGGAAATTTGGCAAAGTGAACCCTGTCACTGTTGCTAATATAGTGTCAAACAACACTGATATTGCAGCGTTAATTGAGTTTCATTGTTTCAGGCACAAAATAGGCATGTAAAGACTCAACCAAGTGAACAAACTCACTTCATGGTTTTAGCTTTATTGTGTCTTTAGTGTGGGGGCACCGTGCATGTCCCTTATCTCTTGACATATCCAGCAGAGGACATTTGAATGTTACCTGTTCATTACAAAGTACAGAATGGGGCGTGGGTGCTGGTTCTTTAGAGGGTGGCATCCAGGGTGTGGGCAGGCTTCCCCATCCTTGACTGTGCTCAATCAGTAAGGTAATTAAAAAAGGCCAACTTATGCCACGCCACACTGACTCCAGTGATTAAAACGACACCTCCGCAGTTTCACACAACAAACCACCAGGCCTCATTAAGGAAAGGAGGTGGTCGGCGACAGTGTGTGTATGTGTGCTACATTTTTATTTGGCCATAGGGCTTCTGTGATATGACACAGAATTTCGTTGGAGCCACCTGCCTCTTTGTTTGAGCACATAAGTAACACAATTGGACAATTAATAGAATTTATTCATGTGTATTCCACAAAAAAGCGCCTTTCATCTGTTTTTCCATTAGCTCCAAGGCAACGTTCACAACAGTTTCATTTTTCTCCATGTTGAATAAAGTTATTCCTCCATTGTTTGCGCTAATTAATTTTCAGGTTAAAAGATAGAAGTACATACAACAATATCTCTTTTTTGTAACAGGTGTAGATTGTAGTCGTTAAGAGAAACCATATGCTTTCACAGCACAGCACAGCATCATTGAAAAGATGTGAAATCTACTGCTCTTTTTCCTCTGGCTAACTTTGGTACTTTTCAACCTGAACCCTATTTTCCATTTTTTTTTGTGTGTGTCTTAAATGTCTAATGTGTACAACAAGATTTGAAACTGGTCCAGTATTGAGTGAGACCGCTGCGGCCATCAGCCACTAGTCGGGTGGCAATGCAATCCATATGGGCAATTGCAAACAGTCAAAGTACGCACATCCATTAAAAGTGCTTGTTTTGCCGGTGACAGGCTATTTTAAGTGTCTGGCCCCATTATGGAAATGATCGCTACAGAGACGGACCTTTTGGTTAAAGAGTAAGATCCTTTTTGTTAAACCAGGAACAACTGATTTGTTGCTCTCACCAAAGCCACTGGACTCCATTTACAGCAACGGTAATCTTATTGTAAAACACACTTCATTCAAACTCAACAGAAACTACATAAAACTCACCAAAAACATCTTGGTATCTTTCCACTGCTCTGAGAATCACCAACTGTGGTTTGTTGCAATAAACTCTTTGTTCATTACATTAGGTGTGAAAATATTCTGGCTGTACACGTCATTTCTCTCCACTGCTTCTCTGATGTTCTACCTTCTTCTCATTCCTCTCACCATATTCAAACATCTAGCACTGTGAATAAAGACTTTATTCCATTCAATCAAGAGTTGCAACAAAAAGGTTCCCTCAGACAAAAATATTGTGTTTGTGTACGTCTGACATTTGAAGGAATGTTGGTGTGTGTTTTTTTTTATTGTTGCTTCATAGTCACCTCTGTTTGCAGTTTTGTTCATAATAGAGGTGTAATGATTAGTCAATCAGTCAAAAGCAAATTAGTTGCTAATTGTTTTTTTTTGTTTTTTGTTTTTGTCATTTTGCAAAAATATTCCAGCTTCTTAAATGTAAGGAGTTGGTTCTTTGCTTTGTCATTTATGGGTTTTGGACTGTTGGTTGGATAAAAGAAGCAATTTGAAGAAATCACTTTGGGCTCTGGGAAAATTGTACTGACCATTTTTCATTTTTTGACATTTTACTGGCTAAAACAGGGTTTTTTAAAAGTCTGACACTGTGGGCCTCACCTCAGACAAAGCTCGTCAAAAGGTGCTCCCAGCCCCTTAATTTTACTTGGTTAGTTTCACTCAATTCCTTGATGTTTGTTGGGTCATTATTACTTTATTTGATCCCATAGACGTTCACACAATTGAGCAAAAATAGCCTAATTTTGCTGCTTTACATGACTTCAGACTGCACCGAATACTGAAGGTCCAAAGGTATTTATTAGTTTCTGACTCTGGGAAAGTGGGAAAAATTGCCAAATCACACACATTTAGGCTATTCCATGTGATCTCCTTTTGATAACTAATTTAATAACTTGTGTAATATTTTTTCGTTTCCATTCATTGAGCCTCCCCCGAAACAGTTTGGAGCTCCCCTGGGGAGCCCCCTCTCTCTAAAAACCTCTGGAGTAAACCGTTAATTAATCCATCACAATAATCAGCAGACTGATCGATAATGAAAATTGTTAGTTGCAGCCCTCCTGCCAGACTCCTGGAAGGTATTGGCCCTTATATTTACTGTGTCACACAACAATAATGTTGCTTGACATTTACTGTGGTATTTTGTATATACTGCCCTTGCAAGGTCACCTCAAAGGTTAATATGTAGCAAGCTCACCAAGTATCATGAAGGAGAGAAAAAAAAAGATGATTGATCAAGCATGCTCTTTTTGAGGACCCGAAAAAAGGAAGGTACGATGAATGTGAATGTGAATCTCGTTAAAAAGTTGCAAAGTTCAGCCCAATCCTGAAAGGGTACGACCTTAATGAGGCGGACATTGATTATGTGTGTCCACGAGAGTCGGGTATCGAGTGAGGCTCTCAGCAGGTCGGCTGTCTCTAAATCATCGTCTGAGTCAGTATGTGTGCTGATTACACCATAGTCAAGGTTGAACCTCCTACACCTTCTCCAATGTGCTATAAATATTCATATGCCAGAGCCCACACACTGCGCTGGACTAATAGCCTGCTTAAAGATGTCTCCCAGGTGTAGCAGAGAGAATGGGGAAAATGGGAGAGGCAAGGGAAAAACAATAGGAGAAATGCGGGTGACCTTGTGTGTGTGTGCGCAAAACTTGTGAAATGTTTCACTCTGCTTTTGAAACTGACTTTTCTTGTTATCTTGTAAAAACATGAAGGGATCAGTTAGGCCCTATTTCATAACATGATATTAAATTAACAGGAAAGAGTTTGAATAAAAGAGAAAATCAGAAATGGCACCTGCCTGCCAGGACTGGAAGCGTGCTCGTGGCGGTTTTCTTTTTCTTTTTTTTCTCCTTTCCTATTTTGAACATAGTAAAAAGGTGCGCGGCGACTTGACTAAGCACGAGCGAGAAACGTGAGGAAGTGGTAATGTTACAGATTATGCCCTCCACGCGGGTCCCGGGGTTAATGAAACTTCTGATGAGAAACGCAATTTGCCTTCGTCTATTATCTCCACTGCCAATAGCCTGTGCTCCACTGCCTCTCCTCCTCCTCTATGGGTTTTTCCACAGGGTTTAGTGATTGGTGGAAAAGGAAAGGAGGGGGACACGTCTAAAAAGATGATGAGTTTTTAATCTTTTTAACATTTACATGTCCTACTCAGGATTGACACGAGCTCTGTCGATCTGGAATTGTCTCTGACCCTAACCAGCCTCCCTCAAGGACCCCAGACAGTGTTTATCATATCAGAACCTGTTCTCTGCCTGACCCTGCGGGCCCGCTAGCTATCTGAAGCCTCTCTCTGCAGGGCTGGAGAGGATGTGGTGATAAATGCGGAGTTGCTTAGGCTTGCCTGAACTTAGAGGACTTTTAAAATTTTACTTTTCATTGTGCTCTGCTGAAGGGTGTATATTTTCAATGTATGTGTGAGATATTTTAAAGGCCGGCTCATACAGAAATGCCAGTCTTACCTGGTGGAAGAAGTTCACAATGGCACTAGTGCCAAATGAGTTCCGATGTCCAGTACACAGTCTTTTCATCTACTCTTTTTTTTCCTCCTTTTTTTGGGCCTTTATCCCTTTAATTTTTAGGACAGCTGAAGATATGACAGGAAAGATATGACAGCAAATAACATTGTGGACAGTCAATCTTAAAGATCTGATTTGAAAAACAAATCTGATTTGTCTGCAGTCTGAACAAAGCCTATGAGAGTCATCTACAAATACCAAGTCATGGATGACTAAATTTCTTGTTGTCACCCCACAGTATGGTGATAAACTGCCGCGACATTATTTTTGTAGACATAGGACAACCATAGCATATGATCTGATGTCTTCATATTGATGTAAAATAGCATTAGTACTTGGTTATTTGACAATGCCCTTATGTAAAAGTCAGGATTTTAGCCTTACAGGTTGTCTTTCTGTCATAGTTCTTAACAGAGTTGTAATTAGACTCTCCTCTGCAGTGGGATCAATGGTGCTTCTGAGTGCTGTCAGACATGATGGATATTATTTTCTCACGCTCTGGACAGTAGGTGACAGCAGCCTCTGTCTTTGAGGATACACTATGCAGCGGAAGTTGTCAACTGTCAATCATCGCCTCTGTTTGCTCGAGTGTTTCTTCTGAAGCCCTGTCATACTAAACCTCCCTCTACCTGCTGCTTATTCATTCTCTTTACTCCACCAAACAGTTGTCACACTGTGAGTTCTTGTTATGTGTCGCTTGCTGCAGAGAAGAAAAGGCTATAGAGGTTGGAAATCAGAGGAAGGATTAAGTTGACTGTATTTTGGTTTTGTGTGTTTGAGCAGGGATGTCACTCGAGAGCAAATCATTAACAGCGTGGGTGTGACAAAGCTGCTGAGGTTGAAGAAGACTAAAATGACGGAAGTTCGAAGGAGAAAAACTCGATAATGAGAAGAACTGTAGCCATGTCTGAGTAACTAGTGTCCGTAAATTCAACAGTATCACTAAATTAGTTTTATTTTTACATCTAAGCACTGAAGAAAGTAGCAATATTTTATAATTATATGTAAATGAAATTGGATAATAACATTCAGACTAATTCACAAACTAGAACACTCAAACTTCTATGTGTCCCTGAGATGTTTAACAATTTATTTTGAATTGTACGTATTTAATTAATTACATTTCAAGTGGATCTTTTATATCATTCTTAACAAAGAATAGAAAACATCAAAGGCACTGAGGTCCAGGCCACTTCAAGCACTAGTCAAGAAAATTCAATCCCCTGAAATGAAACTGTGTTTTTTTTTTGTTTGTACTACCACTGTGAGTGAAAATACCAATTTTAAGCCAAGAAAATTTGAAGCCCAGAAGAATCTTATTTTCATTCCCTCATTTGTACTTTGTCAATCTGTCTTTCTCTCCACAAGGTGTCTCAGAAGCTTTTCAAATAGATTTCTGAGACAACTGGTGAACAGGCTTTGAGCCAAGTAACATTTAAAACATTTAATTAGACGTGATGTTGATGTGGCGTTTGGGCTTATGCTTTTGGACAATTACTTCAGTCAAAACAATGAAGCTAAAGTAGATGCATTTGATTCGAAATCCCAAGGCTGCCTAATGAAATTCACATGCTTTTTTTTTTTCTTTTTTTTTAGAATTTCTGTGGGACTGTCACTAAATTGAAAAAGTTTTCATTGTAGAGTTGTCATAATGCCAGAATTTTGAACTTTGTTACAATACTAATATTAAACTCAATGCTCTATCTCTTTCAATACCATGGCAAAAATAAAAAAGTCGTAGGCACACAAAATAGGATAATTGCGCCCAGTGTTGGTACACACACTCAGTCACTGAACACTGTCTGGTTTTGCTACACTGCAAGCCTAATTTGGGGCAAGACAAGAAGGTCTGAACTGAACTAAGGTTTTGAATGAGCACTAAGATCTTTTGTTAACTGCGACCAGGAGCTCTAGGTTGCTCTGTTGGTCAGTCGACAAAAAATCTCCACCCTTTGGGTGCCGCAGTTTTTGCCGAAGGAGGCTGAAATTTGGCATTAAGGTTGTGTGTGTGTGAAGGTGTGTGTTTGGCTACATGCCAATGGAGGAGAGCAACCCATCCAGGTACTTTGATCCTGCGTCATAGCCCCACTCCTTTTTGGGTGAAAACATCCTCTCTAATTTGATTCTGTTTATGCCAACTGGTCGAAAGAGGGTGTGTGAGAGAGAGAGAGTGACCAGTGGGAGTGGCCACTGACTGCTGTGGGAGGCATCATTGGTCTCAGAGGAGAGTTACTGTTTCAATGGTGCAAGTTAGCCCTGTGACACTGAAATCAAAAAACAGGAGTGAGATGTGAAACTGCACCACATCTCGGAGTTCACCAGGGACAGATAAAATCATGACTGTAATAACCCTGAAGCACCACAATTCTGTAAAATCACTAAATCTGCACTGTAACTAAACATGATGTTGAAGCACAGGATGGTTTGCTTTAAGAATTTTTCTCCTTGCCTGTATTTGTTTAACTGTAGGTGCAAGACGATAAGAAAGAAATGGCTTCGCACATTTTAGGTCTTTTGGTATTGATAATCTGATTTAGCTGGAATTAGTTTTTGTGTGTGTGTGTGTCTCAACTGGCCTGCTGTTACCACATCTTACCAGGTAATAATAGACTCTGACAATAGGGATTATCCCATCTAACTAATGCAGCGGAGAGTAATCTTGACACACTCAGACACTCCCCCCATCACTGCAGTGTCGCAGCACACCGCATGGCACTTCTGTCTTCAGAGCACGTTTTGGGCCCGGTCGCAGGCTGCCATCTTTACTTTCATGCTTAATTACCTGCCAGGATAGACCGGCGGAGACACGGAATCATACATGTATGATGTCCCTGACATGAATATATGGAGATAGGGTGGCACACTGCTGTGATTTGAGGATGGAGGATGTGTAAGCCTCTTTGTGTGTGTGTGTGTGTGTTTGTGTGTGTGTGTTTAGGCAGTACATGTTTGTGTATTGCGTTTTGTGCAGTTCTGTGTGTCTGCTTTTGACACCTAAACACACACCCAGCTCAGCAAACACAACAACAACAACACAACATTTTATGGCAAATTGCATTGTAACACCTAGGGCTGACACTTTCATTATTGGTGAACTGATTAATCATTTGGTCAATAAAACATCAAAAAACAGTGAAAAATGTCCATCATGATTTTCTATAGCCCAGAGTGATGGCATCAGATTGTCAAAATCTGAAGATCTCTTCTATCTGTAGCAAAAAAAAAAGGGAACTACAACTTACTTTATTTTTAAAAATAATTCGATTTAGTTTACATCACAGAAATGAAAGAAGTTTTTTTTTACACCCCTTAAAATCAAGAAGGCCTTGCAACCCCCTGTGAAGCTTTGGTGACCCCAGGTAGATACTGAGACCCCTAGGTTGGGAGCCAGTGGCTGAAGGATTAATTGATTATTAACATTATCAATTGTTTTGATGTTGATTTATCAATTTATAGTTGCAGCTGCAGTAATAAGCCAGACCCATCTGCTCAAGCAAAACATGAACTCGTCAGTGAATCATTACAGTTTAAATGTTTTAAACAACACATTGGCTGATTAATACAGATTTTCCAACTCTTGTTGGAAAAACACCCACCTTTCTCTTCTCTTTTTTTTCTTTTAGACAATATGACTCTACAAACACAATATGCCTATCTGCAAACAACAGCTGTGTACTTAAAAACCTCCCTGTCTCTATTTAACTCTCTTTCTCCCGTCTCGTTTTTGTCCCTAGTCGATGAAGAGGCCCTGAGGAAGAAGATCACTGATGAGCTGTATAAAAGCTTGGAGCGGGACAGGGCCAAGGCAGAGCAAGAGCTGCAAGCCTGGTGAGACACACACACACACACACACACACACACACACACACACACACACACACACACACACACACACACACACACACACACACAGTTTTCGTGTGGAATGGTAAACCAGCTTTTGTTCATGACCTTCAACAAAATCTTGGTGTTGCAGAGGGTTTGATTTATTTCAGAAGTAAATATGTTGATATAATTTGTGTTTGGAGATTAAATTAAGATTCTTGGGTTTGTCAGAATTGCTATACTTTTTTATCCCCATAGGAAAACCCTTTTTGGTTCCTGGTAGAACCTCTTTATAAAGGTTCCACATGGAACCCTTTCAGAGACTTTTACCTAGAACCCAACATAAACGGTTACACCAATGGCCATCTGATTGTTTCACCCAGAACCCCCTAGGAGAAGTCCTAAAGAAGACCCTTCTTTAGTGAAATGGTTCCACCAGAACTCTCTCTGGATGTTGTATCCAGAACCCTCTAAGGGTGGTAACAAGAACCCACCCAGAGCTTCCTACTGCAAACCCTTTTATATTCCAAGGATTTTATCTAGAACCCACTCAGGGGTTTCTGCTGAGAACCTTTTTATATTCCAAACATTTTATCTCAAACCTGCCTAGTGGGTTCTACCAATAACCCTTTTCAGTTCCAAGGATTTTATCTAGAACCCATCTGGGGGTTCTACTAAAAACCCTTATATAGAATGATACCAAGAACCCTTGACAAAAGAGTTCTTCAAGGATTTCAACAATTCTTGAAGAACCCTTTCCTCCAAAAAGGGACCTTTCAATGTAAAGGGTTCTTAATGGAAACCTCAGTCTTACAAAGAACCCTTGACGAACTTTTCTTCAAAAAAAAGGGTTAGGGTAGAACCTCAGCCCTCCAGGAAGAACCCTTTTGGAACCTTTATTTCCAAGAGCATACTGTTCCCTGCGGTGTGCCTTTTACTTTGCCCCTCTTCTCATTTCCTTCTCTTCCATACGATCCTTCTTTAGGTCGTGATAGATTGAATCAGGGTTCTGCACCAGTGTCAGTTCCTGTTCCGGGATTTCATTAGAAAACGAAGACATTTTCAGATGTGACCATTTTCGGCTTTCATTAATAGTCAAAAAGGTCAGCAGCAGTCTTTTCCGATCCCCACTGTGTTTTCAATCTACCTCTCTTCCGAAGCACATGAGCACTTTTTTCTCCCTCTGTCTCTGCCTCTTCTCTCCTTCTCTGGTTCTCTCCGGATCAATTAATCATGCCTGAGAAAGGAGGGTGCTATCCTGAGGTAATTTCCTGGGTGTTGAGTGGGTGATACATTAGCCCTGCCTGATGAAGAAACACACTCTTCATGTTGGGAGTACATTTCTCCTCTTCTCTTCTTTGTGACCCTAAAGAAGCAGGTGCACGTGCCATAATGTCTGATAATCGCGTTGCTCCCCCTCTTTAATAGGCCTGGATGATCTCCAGCAGACCCTGGCGAATGAACAACTGTGATTAGCCACTTGCACTGTATGGGAGGAAAAAACACAAACTTTCTATATCCAGGAGGAGGTAGTGTTAGCCTAGCGATTAGCTTTTCTTTGAGGCTTCAAGAAGAGAGAAATTAACAAGTGGTTTTGAGAAATCATTTGTCTATTGATTTTTTTTCCTGCCTTTTTTTTTTTTTGATGTAACTGCTTCCTGCAGCTCGCTTATTGATGTCTGTTCAGAGGAGTAAGTGCTTCAAAATTATGCCCTCCTTGCAAATAATTGAAATCATGGTGGCTTTCAAGCCCCCAATTTTTTGTCCATGCTTGGCACAGGCTGTGTTTTCACTTAAGAAGACTTAACTGAACATGAAATGGTAAATAAGCAATCATCAGTTAGCCAGCACTTGTGACTGTGTGCTTGTGTGCGTGCGTGTAGGTGCATATTAATATCATTTATGAATGTGGCCTTGTGTGCTGTTTGGTTTTTTTTTGCTCATTTTGTCACATTATTTTTCTTCTATTTGTTTTCAATGAGTGTGTATTTGTGCGAGTTTGTCCATTGTGTTGTTTAAAAGGCTGTAATACATGGGTCAGATATCATGGTGCATTCTGGGATTTAAGGGGTGCTTAAAAGGCGCAGCTCAGTGTTGGGATTTGTTTTTACTCCATAAATATTAGAAAAGAAATAAAAATGTGCTTCTGCTAAAATATAAAACACTAAAAGTACAAACTATCCAGCGTTCATTACATGTCTTTTTCACAAGTGTGTGATAACCACATCTGAGGGATTGTTGCCATATTGTGATGTATTGATATCAGAATTTGTTTTACTTCCTTATGACGGCAAATCCAGTTAAAACATTTACTAAAATTTACTAGGGCTGCAACTAACGATTATTTCCATTACCAATTAATCTGCCGATCATTTTATCAATTACGTGATCGGTTGTTTGGTCCATAAAATGACAGAAAAATGTCAGAAAATCGAGAAAAATGTTGATCACTGTTCTTCAAAGCCCAAGGTGACACCCTCAAAAGTCCACATCCCAAAGATATTTAGTTTACTGTCAAAACAGACTAAAGAAACCAGAACATATTCACATTTGAGAAGCTGAAATCAGAGAATTTGAATATTTTTTCCTTAAAAATGACTCAAAATGGTCAATTATCAAAATAGTCAGCAATTAATTTAATATTTAACTAATCAATTAGTCAACTAATCATTGCAGCTATTAAATTCACATAAACCTGCATTTAAGTCGTGAGAACTGACATAAACAGTTTGTTCTGGTGGTACTTAGACTAGCCAATACTTGCTCACAATTCAAGCCTGTGGCTTAGTTCAACACATTCAGTATCTTTGGTTAGAACTGTCACATAATACTTTTTAATATAATCATGTGTTGATGTGTTGCTGATGGAAACATTTCTTTTTTGTCATGTTTTCTGGCTTTTCTTTCTTCTTTTTTTTTTTTTTTGCATGACCGCTACCGGTATTTTCACCAGCCCGCTCACACCACTCCACTATGTTTGGCTATTCATATAAATTGGCCCCTCTTACCATATCACATTTACAACCTTTTGTGACCATAAACACTGTCATCGCTCTGACAGTACTAGCAATTTGGCCTTTTGGAATGCAAAATACTGTAGTTTGCATGACAATAGCAGCCTATATACTGTATTTGATTTGCCTGTTTTACATGACATCTGCATGAAAGCGATTTTGGGACAAACATTTGAGCCTTACAGTGTGTCTACACAACATGCATAGTGACAGCAACATATTAGCACAGCAGTAGCGACAGTTTGAGTGTTCCATTCATGTCTTCACAGGATGCATTTAGGCAAGTGTAAAGTGTAGGTCATCCAGGTAGTGGCAGCAGCCAGAGTCCAATACAGCTGTCAAATGTATTGATATTTCAATACTATTTCAATACCACAGATACCACAGAGCATTATGAGGGATCCTCTGAGTGAGGTACTATGATAGGGGGCACGACCCCCAAGACGACACAGTATAATACAGCTAAAGAAATGTTGTAGCCACCTCACTCATAGTAAGAACTAGAAACCATCACAAACATCCCAACATAAACCTCCGTGTTCCGAACACACACATTACAAACACAAGTCCAAGGCTCTGGAGCATGAATTTAGCAACACGAACACTAAAGAAGCTCTGCAGATGGCGAGAACCCTGATTGGTTGTGAACCACCCTGGTAATCGGTATAGTATGGTTATCGGCAGATTGGATTGAAATTGGAACTGAAAAATCCTGCATTTCTAGTATATACATATTCTATACACGAAGAGAGAAGTATAAAATATAAACAGTATCGTAAAACCATATATTATTAAATACAATCTTGGATTTAACACTGCCAAAACACAAAAAAAACACATATGCTCAGCTGTCACAAGTGAGTCGAAAAGTTATCTAAAAAATATAAACAAATTAAACATAAATCTTTCTGCTTATGCAACCACTTCACCATCCCTGAGGACTGAAAATGTCCTCCATTCCTTTTATGCCACAATTGAACTTTTATTTCAATTTATAGTTGTAGCAGATAAAGGTGACAGATGCTTTCTTTTGATTGAAATAGATGAGAGGAAGTCAGGGCCTTTTTTCTTATCTGGGCTGTCAAACTGTAATTAAATTGCAGTGGTATTTCACCTTCCCACAGTGCAGACAGTAATTAAGGAGAGTTTTTAGGTTGTTGAAGGCAAACGAGACACAGTGATTGTGGCCTTTGCTGTGTTGGAAGACTCTGCGAGGAGACTGGATCGCTATTGCTGCAAAATTGAAGTAAGAGGTAAAATACTTTTCTTTTGTGTGTGTATGTGTGAGTGTATCAAAGCTCAGCTAACAAGACTGCACAGTGCCTCGCTAGTTACAGAACCCTGCAGTGAAACTGCTGCACAGCTTGAGCACAGGGAAATGGAAGAAAATGTGAACCCACAGGTCACTGGGAACGCGCGCACACACATGTACACACACCAGATACATGAGGCCAAAATCTCAAGGTCATGTCCAACCCCAACAGTTGCTCCTGCAGTTTGTCTGTTTTTAAAATTTCCTAAAGGAGCACGCTGCTCATTTATTGTAAGTAACTCAAAAATAAATAAATAAATAAATGCAGGATTCAAAACAAAGATCTGTTAAACTGATAGATGAGACGCTCATAAACACAACAGTAGGAAGTCCTTTTGCCAATCACTCAATTCCCTACAGCTACACTCTAATATATTTCTTTTATGCTTTGATTGTGTACACACTTAATTGCTGCCAAGCACTTAGTACTTGCCCAAAATATTTTGGAGTAAGTAAAAAAACATGAATAATTCATGCATGTTATTTCACAATAGGATAAGAGTGTTAAATTGAAAGCGGTAAAAAGGAGATAACTGCCAAAATAAGCCTGGAAATTACGTCTTGTTAAAGGACATTAGACCTCCGTAAGGCACCAACACATTCAATTTGCATTAGTGTAAAATCTAATTATTTCCACGCTTATAATTCCTCCATTCTTTCCTATGCAATATTGCTGTGTAGGGTACCCAGATCTGGGAATTGTGAGAAACACTGGTGTTTAGATTAGGCAGTATTTCTTCTGTTTGGCTTTGGGGCTGCACTTGAACTCCAGAGATCTGGCTTTGCATGTTTTGCTCTGGTAAGGAGTGAAGTAAGGGGCTCTGTGAGGAGTTCATTTGGGTGCAGCCTAAACTCATTTGTAGCAGGGAGCGGCTGCAGGGAGCAGATTTGCCTCTGCCGCTTCTCTGTGAGGCATCAGAGCAGAACGACTCGGAGAAAAGGATGAGAGAGAAGGAGGGATGAGGGGGAGAGAACTCTTACACCACCCTGTCTCTCCTCCTTCAGCCTAACTCATTCTGCGTCACCATTTCGATCCACCTCTTCTTCTCTGGATTATTCTCTCAGGCTTTCCTCCACCTTGCCCTCCCTTGTCTTGTCTTTTCATTCCACCATTATCCTTTTCTTTTCTCCAGCCGTCTCTTTTGTCTATTTCTCAATCTTCCCTCTCCATTTCTCGTTCTGTTTTCTTCCTTCTTTTTCATGTCTTCTTCCCACCTCCCTCTCTCAGTCTCCCTTCCCGCGTATGAAATGCATATGTTAGAGTGTCCAACACTTAAAGGTTAGTCGTTGTTGTGAAACTTCTGCCCATTATTTCAGCTTGTAGTCAAGAAGCTTGTGTTGGCTTGTGCGATATAATTGCATGTCAAACTTTTGAGTGAGAATTCTGACCTTCTCTCAGAGCTTCTGTCTTCCTTTCCTGTTAACCAGCCAGTCTGGTAGATTCTTTTGTGCTCTTAGGTCAGATGCAGACAGATAGTCTAGCCTACAGATTTTTACATTTTGTTTGTTTTTATTTTTCATCTTTGTTCACACAGAAATACACACACTGACGCACACACGAAACCTCCAACTCATTTTAACAGACTTAGAAAGTTGGGAGGTTATTAAAAAACAAAAAGTTCCCGATTCCAACCTGATTTAGCCAAGATTGTGTCTGGGGAGTTGTGATTCTTCCTTAAAAATGTGTCTGAATCAGCAACATTGCTGGTCTTTGATCAGATTATCTGACTGCACTTGCATTTACCAGTTCTTCATGATATTCTAACTGCAGCTATTGCAAAAACACAGTCCATCTCAGCAACTTTACAGCACACTCTCACCCAAAAGATAATATAATGATGATAACAATTATGATAGCTACAATACAAGTGATATTTGTAATAATAATAGTCATGATAACATCCTTTATATTGTTACCTTAAACACCCTAATGCATCCAAATAATCAAAAAACATTGTAGAAACTGTGAATCCAACCATCCCAAAAATGCTATTGATCACCTAGAAATACTCTAGTAACCATCCAGAACATCGTAGACATCTGGTAATAGCCTCCTTTTGGATAAACCCTCGGGACCACCAACTGCCAACCTAATACTACCGTAGCAATTGTGCCTAACACTCTGTCAAACACCTGGATTTGCCCCACCACCTTTGTCAAGCACCTTAACAACACCATAGAAACTGCACTTAATAACACTGAAAATGCCCCAATATTCACAGTGAGCACCTTAGCAGCAACCTCTGCAAATCCTACAAATCATCCAGAACATCATAGAACACTTAGTTGCGACCTAATCTTGGTGTTAGTTAGGTAGTGACCAACCTGCCGTGACGCCAAGAAATTTTACTGCAATGTCCTTGGAGCCATGCTACAACTAATACCTTAGTGACCACCTAGAAATACCCTAGTAACCACAGAGAACATCATAGCAACCAGCTAATAACCCTCTCACTGATAAACTCTATAATCACCTACTGCCCATCTAATACCACCCTAGCAACTGTTCCAAACACACTTGTAGACACATGGAAATGTCTCCCTCACGTACCTTAGCAGCACCATAGGAGTTGACTCAACACTGAAAAAAACACAATTGCTACAGTGAGCGCCCTAGCAACAGCCTGTTATAGCTTACAAAACTCCCCAAACGCCATAGAAACCACCTAGCGTCAGCCTAGCCTTTGATGTTAGTATAGGTAGTGCCCATCCTACCCTGACACCAAGAAATTTTACAGCAGCCCTCAAATAGTCATGTAGCGACTAACTAGCAACACTCCAAGCTATTAGGCAACAGCTCAGTGAGCCAGTTTTATTCAGGCAGCAAGCACTCAGAAAATGAAGCCTCATTAAAATCTAACACAAATGGTTACATTACAGGTTAGATTACGGTTACATTACCTACACAAACACACACTATCCTTGAGTCCTCAGGCTTCAGTAGTACATTTAATGTGTTGCTTTTATTTCTGGTGATATCTGTATTCTATATTCTGTATATGTTATGTGATCATGTCAGTGTTTCACTACCTGCATGAATAGATGCAGCTTAATTCCCAACAGAGCTATTTCGTCCAATTGATGGTTGTTGCCTTTCGTAAACCCGGTCATATCGCATAAGTGCCCTCATCCCCCGTGTACAAAGCCATTTTAAGTGTAAGAATCAGTTATTGAACTGTAAATACACTGTTTTGAAAAAAAAAAGTCAGTGTTTTTCACCACAGTTGCTGCTGACCTTTTCAGTAAAACAGTAATGGTTATTGACTTTGTCCAATCTCATAGCAAATCTACTGTCTGTGGTTTGTCTATTACTTCAGCTGGTCTTACACAGAACAGTTGGAATCACTTGGCAGGAGTTCTATACAAACTTAAAGTAATTTCCAACATCATCTCAGTGTTTAAGCTTCACAAGACACCCTGGTAGTTTTATAGAATGGTAATCAGTAGGCCTCTAAACCTATTCCACACCACTACGTAGGGGGGCTATATGCTCTGCTTCTTTCAATGTAATAAATGGCTGTACGTTGGGAGTTTGAGCTTTATGTGCTTTGTATGATATTTGAAGAGACAACAACAGAGGTGAGAGTGACAATGATATCCACTTTGAAAATATGCTTGGCTGTAGCAATAAGAACATTATAGTTGTGGGCAAAGTAGGGGGGGAGTACAAAATGGCTTTTATGTTCCTTCTGCAGAGTGGGGCCTCTTATAAATTAATTTTCTCACTGCACTGTCCTTTGTTTCCCATATACTTAATTTTAACCGTCCCAGCATTCCAGAGCACATACAGTCAGGTATGGTCTGTGTTTGTGTGCTTATGTGTTAGTGCATGTGTGTCACGGAGAGTGCATAGCCCCATAAAATATTCATCGCCAGCATTCAGCGACATTATTCCTAACATCAATATTGCATTGGGCCTTTAAATGCCTTTGTTTCAAGGCACTCGGGTTGAGTCTGCACTGTTGTGCAGGTCTGTCAGAATCCATCCTGCCAGGCAGACTGTATTGAGACACATCTTGTGTGGATGACAGGTAAACAACAGGAAGCATTAATGGGTGAAGAGCTGAGGAGAGAGACAAGAATGGAAAAAGACAAAGGGGGGGCAAAGGGTTGAAGACATTTCTTTCTTTTGTTTTAATATTTAGGGTAATGGTATTTGGAGCGATTCTCTGTGGATCATCAGGTGATTGTGGCTTAATGGATTTGAATTAGCTGTTGCAGTATTGACTGCACATCATTTTTTAAACATGTCTGCATGTACCTTTGTTGTTGGAAAGTGTGTGTATATGCACATACACACGTAAAGCTTGCCCACTTAACCCTAACTTGCAGCATCTCAGCTACTTAGCCCATGAATTTTTCATATAAACTGCCACAGATCTAATCTCTGTCAGTTTTAAAAATAGTGCTCTAAGAGAACTGAAGTACTCCTGAAGCACTTCTGTTCAAGGTCATCTCCTGAAAATAGTGAGTTACTTTTCTGGAGAGACCGATTCTGTCGGACCCACTTGCACTTCACTCCTTTTCAAATTAATAGTACCTCGCTGCTTCTGTCTTTCCATCTTTCTGTTTTTGAGGCTCGATCCACTGAGCCATCAAAACACAGGTTACTGGGCCAAGATTATCCTCTCTTTCTATCCAGTGCCAGGGCCAAACATCATCCACTTATCCTCCGAAGACATGAGGTTTTTCTTTCTCTCCCCTACATATGTGCTGTCTTTTTCCCTCTCTCTGTCTGAACCATTCTCTACCTCAAAGCTCCCCTCTCCTAGCCAGTGCCAATCTTCTACAGTCGAATGAAAAATGTGTCCAATATCCCAGGGACAGGGCAATAATGACTGGAAAGCAATAGAGGTGAAGCAGACAGATAGCATCCAGCGAGTGATAGCAGTCTTTGCTTCGGTTAGCACTTGCTAGGAAGTCAGTGGAGGGACTTTTTTGCAAGGCTGTCTATTTTTTGGCTTCCTTTCTTTTACTAGTCCAGGCTGTAACCTTTAGTCATCATTACACTTGACATGCTTTGGTTTACTTTTAGGTAATAAGTAAAGCTAATCAGTTTTTTTTTCATGACAAGATACTGAGATTTTTTTAAACCATTTATTTGAATCATTATAGAAAACAAAAACGTGGTATTTTATTTTGACATTTTCTCTTTATTAATTTGGCAAAATGCCCAAAGAAGACCTTGCTCAGTGGGTGCACTGTTTCATTAGTGTGGTTCCACTGCCTGGTTCAGTTAAGCTTCACTGTCTGTCATGTTTGTTTTTTGTTAGAAAACAAACAAAAGGAGCTTTTGCACTCCTGAGTGTCAGTGTTGCTGACACTGTGTAGGTGTAGAGGAGAATATCTGGTTGTCTTTCAAACATCTGCACAATCTCAACACTTGCACAGTAAATAATTTATTGAGTCCAGGCAAAGTTTTTGTAACAAGGCTTCATCAGGTACGATATATTTAAATTTGCTCTGGCAGAATTGTTTATTTCTTTAAATGTTTATTTCTTGTAGGTCTTCTTAAACTACAGTGCTTCTTAACTACTGTCTTATAGTTGTTCAAATATGTATTAAACAAGGATCCAGTTTTACAAAAGATTGCCTGATTGCAAATGCTGGCTCACATGAGTCATTTTCTAAAAAACACTGCATAGTACAGATGTAATAATACCCAGAAATTAAAGTAAGATACCCACTATAATTCAACATTTTTATTAGTAACTTTAATTTAATTTAATTTAATGTAATTTAATTTAATTTAATTTAATTTATTTTACATGTAATTAGTTACATTTAAGTAGTTACTAGCTGCTAGTATCCGATTTGACATTTGTGTGAAATTTTGACATATTTAGCCTACAAATTCTTGAGTTATGGACAAAAACATGATTTGTGAGGTCACAGTCCAAGTTGACAGTTTGAAGGAACTTCCTCAAGGCATTTTTGAGATATCGCATTAACAACAATAGAACGGACGTGAGGTCACAGTGACCTTTGACCTTTTGATCATTAAAATTTAATCAGGTCATCCTTGAGTCCAAGTGCAGTCATTTGAACCAAGTCTGAAGAAATTAACTCAAGGCATTCTTGAAATGTCGCATTCACAAGAATGGGATGCCTCTGGCCGCAGCTGTCGCAGACATGGAGCCAGAAAGGCTCATAAAGGCTTTTAAAGCTGTTTTAAAAAAATTGTGAAGCAGAGAGGTCCTTCAACATAGAATCATGAATATGTGCAAAAATTTAGGCTGACGGGTCGGGTTCCAGTAGAGAGACGTAGCTGCGGACATGCTCCAGGTCTGTTGGCCATGTACACACACGCAAGCGATTACATGATCCCCTCCAGGCTGTATCATCACAGCCCGGAACAGTATTGAGACATTTTTTTATTGTGATGTCGTGATTTTTGATATATTATTACACACCTGCTGTATACTGTCCCCTCTCTGTCCTAGCAGCAATAGCAACAGCTAAGGCTTCTCGAGTAAAGGTAGCTTAGGTGCATTAGCAGTGCAGGCAGGCATGGATTGTAGGGAAATGGTGAATGTAAAAGGCCATTAGGAGGCACCCTGTGTGCGTGTGTGTGTCTGTGTGTGTGAGTTGGAGCCAGATGATGGATGGAGTGTGCTGACGTGTGCAGCCCAGTGGACTGTGAGACTGGACATGGCTGGTCTCTCTCCGTCTCCCTCCATCTCTCTCTCCCACTCTCTGCCTCACTCCCTCTTTGCTTCACTTCCTCAGGGCCAAACATGTCATGCCGCCACCGCTCACTCCCGCTCCTTCCTCTTTCTTTTTTTTTTTTTTTTTCTCTGTCTTTCCCGTCTTGTCCCCTGCTCTGTGACATTTAGTGGTGTTGCAGGGCAAATGGCAGCTTTAAGACATCAGACATATTTTTATTAGACCTACCCGTCATCTGGTGGAAGCCAAAGGCACACGATGGTGATCAGTTAGACCAGCCTGTCCATCACGGTTCATCACTGTCTAAATCCTGAGTATATTCACAGGTGAGTGAGGAGATGAATGAGATTTTTTTGAAATAGAATAAAAGATGAGAACCCTTCACACTGACAGATCAGTGGGCGCTTGTAATATCAAGAAAAACAGAGCCGACAGGAGAACACGCCAAATACTGTATCTATGCTTGTTACCACACACTTGACAACCAGGATGATGCACTTAAATTATCATAATGAGCGATGCACAAGCCTAATGAGGCTGTAAATGAGTCATGCATTTAACTTTAGTGTTCATGAATAAAACTAAAAAATTTCCCACCTTTAAAGCACAACTAAATAATGGTTCAGGAAATTTGTTTTTCTAATAATTCACCATTTAAAAACAGCTTAACAACTGATGGATCATAGGCCGTTCATTTGAATATGAAGGAATTTCATATTGAACCATTTTCCTATCTGTGCAATAAAGTCTTCACGCATCATCCAGTCTACTTCTCATAAAGGCTGTCTGTCAGGGCTGTCTCAGGATTTTTCTTAGGCAGGAGAAGTTTATTAAGATCTTTGCCACCTTCATTCAGTCTGTCATAATTCACTCAGGCACTCGCTCTGTCTGTTCAGTGTTTATTTTACCTTGCCACCACCGTTTGATTCCTCGCAGAGGAAGACTTTGAGGTTTTCAGGGACGTTCCTCCTCTTCTCCAATCAAGCACACTGTCGCTGAGTAGGGAGTGTGTTGCTAGGCAACTATGAGAACCCAGTGACAGGGTTCAAATGGTGGTCTTGTGTCTGCAAGAGAGCGTACTGCCTCTGTCTGTATCACTGCTTCATTGGAGTGATGATTCTTGTTTTGGGGGAATGGTAATGTCTGTTGCATTCTATTATGAATTGATTGTCAAATCACTCTTAAATGTAAATGATCTGGAAATGATGTGATAAACTGACTGTAGAACATCAACTTGAAACTTTCTCTTTTTAACGTTGCTTGTGTGAAACTTCTCAATGTTGCCCCCTCTTTGCAAGCTGTGGGATAGCAAGGACATGTATGAATGACTCTGACATTAGGGTTGAAAATCAATTTCCAAGTGTATTGGCCTCTATCTATGCTTCATTAGCACCGTAACCTTTTAATTCTATTGGGAGACACTGCAGCGTTGCAGCATGCAGTCCAACAGACGTTTGAACGTGGGCGTTGCTAAACAGGAAAGATACTGGAAAATTACCAAAAAAATGTTTGCAGCTCTGCAAAATAACATCTACACTCACATATCCATTAGGCTTTTTGCTCTGTGCATAACAAAATGATCATTTAATGTATTTTCAGTTTTTGAGCAATACATACTTAGTTTTAGAGTACAACAGAAAGCTTATGGTTCATCATATATACAGACATGTTGTATGAAGCAACAGTTTTTTTTATTTGTTCCCTGTCAGAGGCTGAAAAAACTTTTTTTCCTTAGTCATTAACTGTAATTCAGGAAGCAACTAATAATAAAAGGATCCAAGTTGAATTAGTGAAATAAAAGTCAACATGATAGTCACCTATCTTTAGAGGGATTAGTTGCATTTAAAAAAACCAGCACGCACGCAACTGTATTAGATTGACTGTATATTTTTCCTCTGGTCATCCACACCCCCCTACAAAGGCTCTGTGCCCCACCAGGGGGGCCCACCCCACAGTTTGAGAAACACTGTACTACAACAGCATAACGAGATACCGGTGTGCTGTGCAGTAGGCAGCTCAACATGCAATGGACAGCATAACTTTATACATTGAAATTTTGAGTAGCCAGTCATGCATTATAGAGATAGCTGCGGGGGAGAGAATAGCGAGTCATATATACTGTAGTCATTTGCTATGAGGTGCATTGTTATAATACCCTGTGCATGCTGTCTGAAGTCACACCAGGTTTGCAGGTTTTTTGGACATTAAAAATGTTGATGCTTCACAGGCTGGAGGCAGAGAAGGCCCGGGTTGCAGCCAGTGCTCAGGCTGAGGCCCAGTCCCAGGTCCAGGATGAAGTGTCCAGAATCCTGTCTGTGGAGCGGGCCGTGGCCCAGGAGAGCCTCCAGCAGGCCGTGATAAGAGAGAGGATCACCACTGAGGATGAGAAGCTCCGCGCTCAACTCCTTGTAAGTCCGTCTTCAAATGATGGTGACGTGTGGCAGCCACTGTGAACTTAAACATCTCATTTTATCTTGTCAGTTTAACATTCAGTCGGTTAAACCTGCACCACAGTATTTAACATTTTAACCGTATGACCTTATGAGCACAGACTCACTGATGAGAGCAATTTTTACATGAAGACAGGCCCCATTTTATGTTCTATCACACAGACATGAACCTATTTGCTGTAATCGGCAGGTCATGCCTGGTACAGTGACAAATGTCAAGGCTGTGAGTGCTGCAGCATCGCTGTGAACAGTAATTCATAGAACCGCCTTGACTCTGTTGACACACATACAGAAAATTGTACAGTATCTCCCCCCCGAGTTATTTTCAAGACCTTACAGCTTTATCTACACTCTCAGAAATAAAGGTGCTTACTAGAAGATTTGGCTTGTCCTTATAGGAGAACCCTTTTTCTTTCCTGGTAGAACCTTTTATACAGGTTATAGCTAGAACCATTCATGAAAGGTTCCACCCAAAATCCCCAATGATCCCCAAGGTTCTATAAAGAACCCAGAAGGTGGAAACCTTCTGGGTGCTAATAAGAAACTTTTATCTAGATGTTTTATCTAGAACCCACTCAGGGGTTTCTACCGAGAAGCCTTTTATATTCTGAAGGTTTCGGCTTTATCTAGAACCCAACCAGGGTGTTCTACCGAGAACTCTTTTATATTCCAATGGTCTTACAGTATGTAGAACCCACCCAGGGGGTTGTACCAAGAGCCCATTTAAATCCAATGGTTTTCTCGAGAACCCACTCAGGGTGTTCTACCGAGAACACTTTTATATTCCAAAGGTTTCATCTTGAACCCACCCAGGGAGTTCTAATGAGAACCATTTTATATAAGGGTACAAAGAACCCTCGATAAACACTTGACGGAAAAGTTCTTTCCAAAAAGGGTTCTTAATTGAACTTTCAGTCTCACAAAAAACCCTTGACAAACCCTTTCTTCAACAGAGTGTTCTTCAGATGCAAATGGTTCTCGGTAGGACCTCAGCTCATTAGGAAGAACCTTTTTAGAATCCTTGATCCTAAGAGTGCACAGTATACAAACTCTGAGCACACTTAAAGTTCCTTTTAGAAAACTAACAGTAAGTAAACGCCTCTTTGCTGTGTTCACATCTTGCGGTTTGATATTTTCGTCCTCTTCCATATCTCTGCCTGTTCATCCTGCTGTACCATAAAAGCTACCTTCATTTTAGGCAGCCTGTGTCTTTATTTCTCCTAAATTGCCCTTGTAAACATTGTCAGATGAGCGTTCCTTACCACACACACACGCAAGGGCAGCGTATTGTTTTCAAAAAGAAAACACATTTTCCCTGGAGTGCGGCTGCTGTTTACAAACCTATGCTATTGATTATATAGCTCATTTCACACGCTCATCGCCGTAATAGAAAAATGAATCATTTTGTTGAGAGAGAGGAGGAGAAGGAGAGGAGCGTTGACGTGATTCCACGCCGCAGGACAAGTGTATGAGGGATCCCTCATTTGGAACGGCGATCCAATCGAAAGAAGAAGAAAAAAAAGGCAGCGAGGGAGGGAGAGAGATGGCGGCAGAGGGGAGACACATGATGTGATGTGTTTTTCCCTTCAGCATCTGTGAAGAAAGCCGTTTCAGTTGTAGGTTTTCTGTAATTTAATTTCTGTTGTTTTTCATCAGGAGGGAGACAGGACAAACGAGGGGAGGAGTTGGGAGGAAGGGCAAGAATGTAACACCTGCTTTGTGTCCGTAATATATGAGCAGGATCACGGGTAGTTCTCGCTGTGCCGTCACAGACGAGGCCTCTTGTGCATGCCACTGGCTGCATGCTCATGAAGTACTAACTCCTTATACTTTAAAGGGATTGTTCAGGTTATTTGATGTGGGTGGGATGTCTTATGAGGTAGTTATCGATAGTATGTGTATTAAATACAATTGTTGCTGGAGTTGCTGGATAGTTTCACCAAAGTCACAATAACACAACCAAACTAACTTACCGACGCAGCCTTGGACTTGTAACTACCATGCTCGGTGAGGTAAATTACTGATTTCACCTATGTATTTTGGTTGGTTTGGAGAGAGTAATTTTTGGCATATTAAATAATCCAAACTAACCCTTGTAAAGAACTTTTCCTTCTCAACGTTATGAAGCATTTGCTTGTGGCCCCAAGGCTAACTTATGACCATTAGCAGCTTTTGAAACTTCAGCAGCACTGCAGCAACTATGTTCAATATAAGACCAAGCATACACACATAGTATTCAGTCTTTGTTTCATTCTTTGAAACTTTTCTATTCTCCCCCCAGTTTGTCTCTACTTCCTTTAACCACAGATATTTCAGAAGCAGAATCATTGTCAGAGGGTTTGTAAAAATATGTGTGTGTGTGTGTGTGTGTGTGTGTGTGTGTGTGTGTGTGTGTGCCTGTGTGATAATGTCCTCAGTTTGAGCATTCTTTTGGAGTGCCGAAGTTTTAATAGAATCCGACGGGTTATCAGTGGAGGCACAGTGCCGTTCGCACCACTCATGTAATTGTCAAGTCAGACAGTTTCCACACAGCCACTGTTCTTTTCAACTGAAAATGGACTTTTCCGTTTTTTTAAAAGGCAGCCTCTCGCCCGAGACGTCTCCCAGCCATTGTCGTTCCACTCTGTGTTTGTCAAACTCTGCGATTGTCCGCTACCCACAGTGAACTGATCTTTGATGAAACATAAAAAATGTTTTTAGGGTATTCCGTGTGTGCGTGTGTCTCCATCTCCTGCCTGTCTGTCTTTCTGCACCTGTTTATCTCAGTCACAGTCTGAGACTTCATCTGTTTTCACTAAAAAAGAAAAAAGAAAAAAGACCTGCTGTTAAGATATTTTTACTCATTTTCATTTGAGATGCTTTTTTAGGTCCAATAAGAGGGATTAACAGGGATTTTTTTTGGCAGAATATATCAGAAATGGAATATGTTATTCATAAGTATGTTCTTATTAGTGTATAATCACCTAAAAATAAGAATCACTGTGTTTTTGTTACCATAGAATGAGCCATTTATGTCCAGAGGATACAGTTTCCTTTCAATAGAGGCCAACATGTTGAACCGACATGTTTCTACAGTAGCTCCAAATGAACAAACCAAACACTACGTCTTGATCTGACCTTTTGTTCTTTGAGTTCTGCAGCCATTGTAAGTTCTCCTGGAAGGGGATGGTGAGGCGAGTTGATTGCCACTAAATTTTACACACTGGTCCTTTAACTACCCCTCTCATTAGGTACAAGAGCTCCTCTGCGTAGGTTACCCAACAAATTAAATTTACATTGTTGTATAGCACATAAGCATCAGTAATTGGGAGGTGAAATTGGTTGTGATTGCTGGGCAAAGTCAATAAGTTGATCGAGAAAGAGCTGCGGAGAGAGGCTGTGGTTTGCTGTACTAAGCACATAATCTGGTGGCTGATAGAGCCTTCAGAGGCGATTTGTTCGCTCCTTTTTCCCAACTAAACCTGTTAACACCTCATATATTGTCTTGTGCGCTGCACAGTAACGTCCATGAGCGATTAATCAAGATGTTTTGTTTTTTTGTTTTTCAAATTCAGACTGTCTCTTCATAAAATATTTAGTTTATTGGCTGAATCACAGAAAAAGTGTTGGAATTATGCTATAATGGTGCACCTTTATTATGATGGCAATAATAATGATAAATATAATAATTTTGAGAAATTATTTGGAAACCCCCTTGACATGTGTGGCATTTCACATCTTCTATTTCACTCAAGTTATCTCAGTTAGCAAAAAATACAGTGTGTCTTAAAAACAATCTATTGTTGACTTATAAAATCTTCTTAGTGAGTGATGCACATTATTGTGCTGTGTTCCCAGAAAATGACTTTTTTTTTCTTTCTTTTTTGTCTCGAAAATTGCTGAAACAAGTGAGGGTGTTTTGAAAACTGCTGGATTTATCTCAGCCCACTGGCACTTTTAGTGTCAAGAGAAATGATATTGTTTTTTTCAGTATTGTGGAAAGTGACAAAGGGGAGCGTCAACTACATGAGTAAACATCGCGTGTGTCATCCATCAATCTACTTGTCAAATGTGGAGGACTTTTTTCCATCGGTTTAATATAGATAGAAGAAAGAAATAGGAATAAGTGGGGTAAAAGAGACAGGGATGCCGTGCAATAAATGTCCCCAAGTGGACTTGAACTGGAGACTTTGCTGTGATTTTGAGAAAGGAAAGGCTGAAGTTCTCCTAGTCTACAAAAATAAATATATAAATATATAAAAAGAAGACTAAATATTTCATCAGAATCTAGATGTTGTCATTGCATCTGTGATTTTATTGCACTTCACATTGTTGTAATTGATTGTGAATTGACCTGAACCCCACACTCATGTTCATTGCCACTGAAAAGTAACATTTGTCTATGGCAGCTGTAGTTCTTGTGTTCTTTGTCCAGCGCGGTATTGATTTGCCCCTCTCATTAAGACACAGGTCACGGTGAGCAGCAGGACCCCCATACATTCCCTCCTCTACTTCACACACAATGAAAGCATTGCTGTGAGCAGTTATGCCTCCCCACGCTCGCCTGTAATGACCATAACCTTCGCAACCATAGCTGCACCAATTACAGTGACACCCATTCTGGAGAATTGCCCCGAGACAAGGGGTTACACTAGGATTGGGTATCGTTTAGATTTTATTGATTTAGATTCCGCTTATTGTATCCTGGGTTCTCATTCTAGCCATATGAAGTGCTAAAAAAAAACCAACTAAATTATATGGAAAGCCAAAGCTAAACCACCTTTAATTTCAGCATATTATGGAAGCTATTAACAGTAATTTGCCATGAATGACAAATGCAACTTTTCTCTTTCTTTTCATGCACAAGTTGAATGCCTACTGTTCTACATGTGTTTTTTACTTGTTTTAGAGTTCAGAGTTCCTCGTACTCCTGAGGCTGTATTACAGAAACTTCTTATCTTAAATTTTAAGTTAATATAGGAAAAGATTTTTCCCAGTTTGGGATTACAGAAGCAAATTCTAACTAAGTTTAGGAATCCTATTTTATTTCATCCCATCTTATCTCAGGTTAGGAAATCCAAGAATTTTGACTTTTTTTTCTTAAAAAATGACTCAAACCAATTAATCTGTTACCAAAAAAGTTGGCGATTAATTTAATAATCAATTAATAATCGATCATTCAATTAATTGCTATAGCTCTAATGCTTGCCAAACACTGAAGATAGGATCTTCAAATTAGGAAGTTTCTGTAATACGGCCTGTGGTCTTTTTATATACACTGTTATGACTATGTTCTGGAGATTTATGGCTGTAATGTTAACTTCTTAACCTCTAAATTAAGATTGTTGAAGCTATTTTTCACATCTATTCCTGTAGCAACTTGTCCTTTAATTCAACATTGTATGCTTTATTATGCAGTGTTGTGAAGTGTAGCCGGGGCTTGAGATGGTTCCCACCGCCCTGGTGGGAGTGCTTGTCCTTCAGGCTTTTCCACCCTCAGTCACTCCCCTCCCTGTCAGGCTGACTGGCAGTAGCCAGGCACCAAGTCTACCAGTAATTGAAACTTCACAGCAGTGTAGGCCGGGGTGTGTGTTGTCATTGTCATTGTTGTTGGGTTCCTAGGGTTCTGTTGTCTGAGGGGAACATGTTCAGTGTCAACGCTCACACATGTTCTGCCACTCAGGGGGAACCGCAGCAGTAAAGTAAAGGTGGAACACAGGCGTGCACCAGGGGTTTCTGGGTAGTTAGAAGCACAGCAGTGGATTTCAGTTTTCGGCACAGTGTCGTGTTGCGTGATGTTTTCAGATCTTTTGTGCACTTTGAACATCTTTTGGGAGGACAGAAAACAAGCAGACACAATTACTGTTTGAATGATTGACATTTAAATGAGCCTTTGATGATCCATAGTTTTTGGAAGTTGTATTTGAATTTCACTCTTCATGTTGATTATGTCTGCTTGTACAGAGCTGGAGGGGGGAAAAAAAGCTTCATTTCCGAGATCACAGTGCCTACAAATAACAAAGGGTCAGTCTGGTCAGATTCACACTGAAAAGAAAATAGTCGCAACACTTATCGCTGTGTTGTTTTGTCTTCAACAAGCTTGGCAACCTAATGAAGACAGACCGTGTCTTCTCATCATGTGGTCGTTCTGAATAATTTTTAGATGAGTGCGAGTAGACAGCCTGGCGTGGAAGGACTCTGATTTGTGGCTTTATGTGGTCAAGATGGGCTCATCAAGGAGTTACTTACAGACTCATTACACACAAATAAACCCTTGATTAGATAACAGGTCAATTAGTGCTTAATTTCCCAGCAACATCAATTAGGAATATGTGATTCTTTGTAGTGGATGGCGTCTGAAGACAAAGCGGAAAAGACCAGTGAATGAACAAGCTCAATGTAAATACAATCTAGTCTTTATGTACTGACAAATGATGAGTTCTGACAGATATACTCGCACATGGCATGAACGGGTCATATAACTCTCTTATTCACAGCCTACATCCATCTGTCAGTCCGCACATCTGTGTTTTAATGAAATCATAGACTTCCACCGTCCCCTCTTTTGATTTTCAACGACTTTGCTCCCCGCGGAGCCAAAGTAGCCCAGTGGCCAATCAATCACTGGCCGCAGCCTTTCACCCAGACACAGGCTCTAACCCCGAGGCAGACTTTTCAATCAAACCCAGAGTCATCAATCTTTCCGTGCTCCAAACAGTGGCCTGGGTGGGGTCTACCTGGCGGCAATGGTTTTGTCTACTGTTGGCAACTGGTCTAAACCACTCAGATCTCACATTTACTCTTTTCTTTTTTTTTATATGTGACCTTAAGCTACTGTAACACTGATTGAAAGACACGAGGCAGCAGTATAAAGTATATGAGTATGCAACAGAAGGATATGTAGAAATTTGTGTCAGTTTCTGGATAATCACATCAATAAATAAAACTAACTAACATATTTAATTGTGTTCCTTGTTGACATTCAAATGGGACATGCTCAGAAACAAAAAAAGGGCATCATAAAAAAATAACTTAAAATATAAGCTGGGAGGGACACATCTGTAGATGTTGATTTTCTATCAGGAAATGTATAGGCCATAATTCATAAATCACACACACGTAGTAGTTAAAGCAACCAAACCAAATGGTGACACCACACATGGACTTTTATGACACCTACAGTATATAAGTAGGATTTGTGGGGGATTTTTCATTAAGGTTTGCATTAGGTCTGGGCAATAAAACAGTTGTGCCATGTAGCCGCAATAGACACAATAAGAAAACTGTTCAATAAAATGTTCATTAGTTTCACTTAAATGCATTAAATTCAAACCACTATGAAAGCACATAAGAAATTTGCCCTGGCTCATAAACAGCCAATCATATGTCCAGCATGGAGTGAGAAAATGAGTGCAGACAGTGAGGAAATTGTTAATAAAAAAAGGTCAGGTCAGCCCGCCAGTATGGCAGTTTTTTTTTTCATAGTCTATTAAGTCTATTACCTGTGTGCCCTGATAAATAAAGTGGTTAAATTTAAAGTAAAATCACCAAATTCATCCTTTTTTCCCCCTGATCTTTATTAAAAATGGATAATTAAAGTTAGCAATAGTTATCAACATTATATTAAACATTATATTGTGATAGATTTGAACTTATATCGCACAGCCCTAGTTTGCTAGTTTATTTCCATTTAGCAGGAGCTTGTTTGAGTACAAACAGAGGAAACCCTGTTTCAGCAAACCTGAATGGTCTTCTGTGCCGCAGACTGTGATCTGTGTGTTTGCATGGTTTCACCAGTATGTGTGAAAGGTTTAAATTATGTTGTTAGGTCCCCCATACATTCAGCCATGCTATGCTGCGTTCCAGACAACTCAGAACTCAAAAATTTCCCATCTCAGACTTGGAAAATGTACAATGTAATCCCATTCAAAATTCCTACCTGTGAACTCTGAACTGTTTGACTGGAATCCAGCATAAAACATCACCTCATTAATTAGAGTAACGTCACTCTAGACGTTGGAAAGTGGAAAGACAGAGCTGCACTGGCCTCTGTGGGCCGAAAGAATCTTAAATCTCTGACCACATCCAGCATCATAGCTGGGTGTGGTTCAGGTGTGGTCTGCTGTCTAACACTACAGCACCACATTAGATCATAAGAGTACAGAGTTTGGAAGATGCATGCTGTCACCACTTGTTGGCAGTGCAACCAGGATAATTAGACTGGGTATGATTATTCTTAAACAGGTGGTTCTTGTTCATCCATGTCCATCAGTAAAATGATTGCCTTGTTCTTTTATTGTCCACTGATCATATAAATTACAGGTGGACTAGCATGTATGATTCAGTATTTTGTGATTGGGGGGAAAAAAGCAATTTTCTAGCCCACTCATTTGTTATTTTCTTACCTTTGTTCAAAGCTGTGGGCACTGTCACCTCTTCTTACAGGAGGTAGTTCAATGTGACAGTGAAAGAAATGTTTGCCGATATGGAGATGAGGCCCAATTAAACAGAATCCGACATGTTCTTCTGTTCTGTTCAATCCAGGGCTTTGTTCCACCTATCAGCCTTGTAGTTGTTTATCATGGTTTCGTGGCTCCCTCTGTTTCCATCTTTATCTCCCTCTCATGCACGCAGACACACAAACACAGACATGCGCGCGCACACACACACACACACACCAGTAGCTAATGTGATTTTCCATGATTTTTCCACCACCTCTGCTTTCACAGCAAGGGATAACACAGCGTACCAAGAATGTTTGTTTGCTCCCTGCACACTCTCCCTGACACACACACCATGTCCATCCTGTCAGAGCTCCTGGAGAAAATCAGTACCTACTCTTTCCTTAAACTGTGTTCCATTTGATGCTTGGCTGGCTTGAAAATGACTTTGGGTAAAGCTTAACATTTTTAATGCAACAAGCTCCCCCACCCTCCACACCCCCTCGCTCACGCCGGTGCTCCTCTCCCTTCCACCCCTCTGAAAAACTGCAGTCTCCAGCAAATGTCCTGGTTTTTTCGGGGGGGAAAACCTTGTGTACTTCAGTTGCGCGCTGTTGCATTTTAGATACAGCCGACTGGACCCGGCTGATAATAGGGCGACAATTTAATTTCCCAGGTATTAAAGGAGACTTGCTGGGTTTTGAATTGGTGCCCGTCGGTGGTATTTAAAAAAAAAAAAAAGGAAAAAAAGCATTTCTTTTTCTCTCAAGTTATTATTCTTTCTCTCCACATCACAGAGTATAAGGAAGATTGGGGGGAGAAAAGGTCCTCATGTCTTTTACTTTTGAATGAGATAAAGAGAGGTAGTGGTACACTGTGATTTACATATATTTTTGGATTTGCTCAGCTCGCCAAGGACAAATTGCATCCTATCTTTGACTCCAGTTCTCTGAGCTGTTGTAAGAGTAACCCCTGCCAGGCTTGATGTAACTGAATTTAAGGGAACTGTCAGTCTGTTAGATTAGTATGCTCTGCAGATGTATTATGGAGGGGGTTAGAGTGATGGAGCATAGATCACAGAGCGGGTTTAGACCCAAAACTGAACGTACTTTTAAACGAATTGGACCACCATGCCACCAGCGTGCTAAAGAAGCAGAATGAGATTGTTGCTCCAGTTTGTGAAGAACAAAATTTTCCTGAGTTAGGACCTGAGTGTACTTGGTTTGCCTCCACATTTTCCTTCAGGATTTACATGGTAATATCAAAAGTCATTAGTGTTCCTACAAAGCCTTGAAAGTTTGGAAAATGCGTATATTTAAATGTTATGCTTTCAAGGTGAGAAATAAATTTGAATACACTCCATGAAAAATGCTGGATTTTCAACATAACATGGTGTTTCACCTACACAATCACTAAAGTAAAAGAAAAATCTTTTAATGTTTGAAATGAATCAGTCCTGTTGTCATGTTTGTCATTCATAGCTCCAAGTCCTCTGTTGAACCCTTACTCTGGAAATTAGCAAGCAATAAACAATCATGATAAAGGACATACAATCAAATATGAACAGCTGGTAAAATAAACATTGCTGTGGGTACAACAGAATTTGCGATTGCGTTTATAGCAACAGTTTGGTGTCATGATAAAGGCTTTTTGGTTTAGGTACTTTGAATGTGTTTGAATTTTACTCTTAACCCTATTATAGGTTGGAATTTGGGGTGAAATATAGATCTTGACAATATTGGATTGCTCATGCAACCCTATTTATCATCCTATTGGACCGCTATGACAACAGATTTCAAGTTTTGGGATAAATTCATATATTTGCTGGTGTTAAACAGCCTCCATCTGTTTCATTACCATTTACAACACTTGAGAAAAGTTATTTCTCAAGTATACTTAATTTACTTATTTAGCTGCTGAAAATGCAATAAAATAAAATAAAATTTTAACTTTAAGCAAATTTTAATTGAGGATGGAATCCAAGGGAATATATAATTAAAATATAATTTTTGCATTCTTGTATGTTTTTATGTGCATTTTTCTCATGAGAGATATATCTGCTGTAAATTTATTTGTGATTTTGTCACAAGTATTCCATGTCACTGAACAAAATGTGCACATTGTTTTTGTTTAGACTTTATTTTATCTTTATTTTGACTTAGTTTTTAAAAAAAAAAAAGAAAAAGGAATGATCTCCAGCATTATCAGAATTTCATTGACTGGCCCAGAGGGGGAGCTATAATTACAGATCCAACAAGCAGACACTAATAGGCCTGGAGGGGGGAGGTATCAGTCACTGTGGTTATATTGTTAAGTTTGCATGGGACCTTACAACAACCACAGTGAGGGCTCATTAAAGCCACTGAAAAAGAACAAACTGACAACATGACACTCAGCTGTTTCGCTGTGTATTTTCTTATTTCCTGAAAGTTGCCTTTTGGAAATACAAAGCTTTTATCCTTAAGTTTTTTATGGTTTTGAATAGAGGCATGTTTTATCTTTGCTTGTCTGTTTGCTGAATGGATATGATTAGATTGAATGTTTGTGTACTTAAAGAGGTCAACTAAAGTGGGCAGATATTCTGTCTGTACCACCGCCCTTTTGATTGTTTCCTACTGACCGTATACGTGTCCATTTTTCTCTTTATTTCTCCTGTCTTTGTAATGCTCTTTCTCTCACATCTTTGAGGGTGTCCACTCAACCGTCCTTTACATATCGGCGGCCGTACCTCACCCCTGCCCAGGGTGTGGTACCCACACACCATGCCAGTATTAGGGTTAGACAGGAGGTCAAGCTCTAATTGGCAGGGCCCGTGGCTGGCACTCTGCGCCAGGCCCTTACCCTGTCAGCTAATTGGCACTGTGAGCGGCCAGCAGCAAGGCCGGGATACGGCAGCGCTTCGATTGATGGATGGATACTGGTGTCAGGAAAGCTTCTTTCTGACAAGAGAGCTTGTACTTTCAATTTACTGCCTCAATCTCAATGGGGGGTGCATGTATTTATGTATGTATTCATCCTCATTTGTTCTAAACATTTTGTAAAGCTGTCTAGAATCATCTTATTGTGCTCTGTGCTTTTATTTCACATTTGATTGTGCACTCAATGCATTTGACTTGTGTAAACAGAATCTAATTGCCTAATTACACTTTCAATACATACCATACATAACTGAATATCTGAGCTCTCTGCATTTTCCATTTGTACACTTTGTACGAGTGAGGGAAAAAAAGTCAGAAGTGTTTTTAAGTGTGACTCTTCTTTCCTCTCTCCCCCTTCCTATTAGTGAAAGCAACAACGGATTTCTACTTTTGAATTTTAAACCTTCATTACAGCTAAAGGCGCTCGTACAGCAACTGTATAAGCATCATTTAGTGAAAAATCAATGAGGCTTTGCTGGAGTTTTCAGGGTGAGTTTGAGTAGATAAACAGTGAAGTTGAGTGCCTATTTGTTGGTGCTGTAGATTCTGATGGTGCCGCCTGTTGTTTGCCATGGTGTTAATTTAAATAGTTGCATTTTCTCCAATTTGACTCCTAATTTGGGCCTTTTAAATGAGAACTTACCTTAATTGTGTGTATTTCTTAGTGCTTTGATCTCATTTCTGAAAAAAAGGATTACCACAAGAAATGGATGGTTAATTAAAGCATTTCCAGTGATATTGAGATAGCATATTATTTATTTATTTTACCTTTATTTAACCAGGAAGTCCCATTGAGATTCAGAATCTCTTTTACAAGAGAGACCTGGCCAAGGTAGCAGCCAATCACAATATGTTTGAAGTAAAAAGAAAATGAACTCACAAAATGTTAAGAAAGGAAAAATTCTATACTTATTTTTCTCAGACAACAGAACAATGCAACATACACCTTCTGAATTCAAATTTCTTTCTCTTACAGCACCAAGACAAGCCTAATTGCTGTGTTAAGTCATAATAAACCACATTTTATTCAAACTCAGCAGAAACAAAATATATGTTAAAACTCACCAAAACCACCTTGGTTAGTCGTCCCACTGTTCCGACATTCAACATTTCTGGTCTGATTGAAATAAATCCTAAATTCACAGATTTAGATGTGAAAATATTCCAACTCTGCGTTGTTTTCCTCTTACTTGTTCTTCGGCTCAGTGGGTGTGTACTGTGCAGCTTGGAGTGTATAAAATAAAATAAAATTAAATTAAATTAAATAGCAAAATAAAATGTTAGTAATTGCTCCACAAAACAAAATGGTGGTGGTGATGATGATGGACTGAGCTAGTTGCTGATGGCCAAAATATTCCAGTCCAGTCCAATTGCATCATTGAACTGCCTTTATAAAAAGGTAACAATGTGTTGAACCAGACATTTTCTTCCTTTTTCTCCTTTTAAAACTGTAATGTCAGTGGTACCAAAGCTTGACATCTAATAGTCACAAACCCTTTGCAGCCTATAATTTTAATGAGAATAGTTTTGCAATATTTTCTCTCTACTTGTTACCCTCTCTTTCACTCGGCTTAGCTGAGACTTTATTGGCCAGATATTAAAGTGCAAAGAGTAGAAAAGTAAGCTTATTGCATGAACTTTGATGGAGCATTGTGTGTGTGTGGCTCAGTACAGTAGATATGTTGGATGTGTAATATGACAGGTATTTTCTTTTGAGCTCATCCCCTTCCCTTTTCGTGGTCTCTGTCTGTGTTTTCCCTCTTGGCTCTGACAGGAGAGTGGTATTAATGAGGTTCCATAGATGTGAACAGTCGGCTCAGCTAATGGTGCTAGAGGTAAAGATTTTGGTGGAACGATGGAAAGAACTTAAACATACGGAGGGAAAGAAGGCGAGAGAGGAGTCAAAAAGGCCGTGAACAGGAGAAAATCTGGGTAAGATACAGAGGCAGTGGGAGAATGGAAAGTGGATAACAGATGGGGGAATAAATAGAGGTGCATGGAAAGAGCAGGCAAGAGAGAAAGAGATATTGATTCGCAAAGCTGTTTTCAAAACAAGGTTACAGACTCCAATTAGGAAACAAACCAATCCAAAGGAGCACTTAAAACTACATAAAAAAGTGTAAACTTTAAACAAAAATCAAATAACCTGAGAGGAATAGCAACAGCACTGTATCAGCAAGCAGAGAAGAAAGTTGAAATAAGGATATTTATTCACTCATTGATGCACTTCGACATGTAGTTGTTTTCAACATTACCATGGCCCGTGGCCCAAAAGTTACTTTGTAGGCACCAAATATACCATGTAGGTGGCCCCCTGTGGCCGCCAAGTTGCCAACACAACAACAGTTCTACAAACTGTACTGGACTATGGAAGAATGAAACTGCAATGAAAATTTAGGAGTGAATGGAGGCGGGAGTTTAAATGCCTTTTCACATAGGGAAAAAAGCAGAAAAACTAAACAAAATTGTGGAAATTTGTTGACGATTTTTCGCGTTCAAACCTTCCACAGCAAGTTCGACACAAATATCCACTTTCCGTACATTCCAGTGTGACGAGGAGTTTATTTTCTATTTTTCTATCCTTTGAGTCGTAAAAGAAAAAAACTACATACTTGGGTACACCCGATGTTGAGAAAGAGGGTTGAACTTGCTTGGTTCAGGAGCTGAAACTAGATCACAGCCGCTTTACGACATATTTCAGGATGGCACCAAGTTTGAAGAGGCAGAGGAGTCATTTCAGAGAGCTGACTGATTCAGAGCAGTCACTAGCTGTATGTAAGATGTATTATATCATTTGTAAACCATTCCAGCTGGTTCATTCATACAACAGTCTGTCCATTTAAAGTTAGTTGCTGGTTAGTTGCTAATAGCAGACAAGTGGGGCATCAAGGAAATGGGGTAAAGGCATATATTCAGCTGAAGGGGTTAGAAGATTAGAGGTGACCCTGAGTCTGCTGACATGGGCTGGATAGACAGAAGCTGAAGGTGGACTGTGGCCCCCCTCCCGGCTTCATCAGGCCTGGGAAGACCACCTGCTGCTGGCTGGAATGCATATGCATTAATACACAGCATGAGCACACATGCACTGAGAGATGTACAGTATGCCATCAGCCATAACCACACAAGGATTCAGTCACATACACATTCACTAGGATGGTCTTAAATATGCAGATGGATCAAGGTAAGGAAGGACGTGCACACAGACAGGTCCTGCACATGCAGCTTAAGCTTGACTCCATACGGTCCAATGTCAGGAACACATCCTCAGGCTGTCCCCTTTTCTCTCTGCATGTCTTCCCCTGTTGTCTTCCCCTCTAAATTCCTCTCACCTTCTTCCTGCTGTATGTTCCACCTCTCTTCTATCCTCCACCAACTCTCTCGCTCTCCCTTATTCACTTTGCTCCCTCGGGACATCTGTTGTCCAAAGACAATATGCCTCTCTCCACTCCCAGGTCATTCACTGTGTCCTCTGCCGTCAAGTAAAGGAATTTTCCGCCATCGGTTTACGTATCTGGCTGAATGCGTACTAGCATTTTCCACGCTTGTTTTCATCTGCCACCTTCTTCCCCCTGCATCCCATTACTCTCACTGCTCGGTGCTAAACAGGGACGTGGTTAGGAATGATACATGAGTCGAGGCTGTATTTCCAAAAAACCCTGGATCGTGGAAGCAGCAAATAACTGGAGCAAGGACTAATACCTTTCAACTAAATGAGATTGGTCCTGCCAGTCTAGCTCTTCTAATTGTTTTCTTTGTTGACCAAAAAATATATGGACAATATTTTCCTTATGTTGTTGTTTGTCTTGGCTTGGTCGCACTCCCTCTGCCTTTCTCCCTCTGCCTTCATGTATGTTTCTACAAGCACTAGAGTATCTTCTCCCCTCCTTTCATGCTCAGCCCCTTTGTCCCCATGTTCCCATTGTTCTCTCAACATGCCCCCTGTTCCCATCTTGGCTGAGACTTCCTCCATACATGCCCCCCATGTCTCGGTAATGAACCCACAGCTCTTCATCTTTCCTTCGTCTTCCCCTGTGTGTTGGACATGACAGATGACTTGGGACCTCCAGAGCTTTGCTCCCCAGGGCTCTAGATAAAGGCAGCTCCAACCACAAGATGATCAATCAATCAGTTTACACCGCGGGCGCCTGATCAGCCAATTAATCAATCTCTGAGCCAGCAGATGTTGTTGCTGTCCCTCAGCGAAGGAGCTGGCAGTGGAGTGGTGGAGGTGGTGTCTCCAACAAAGGCTGAGGGGCTTGAAGTGTCTGGGAGTAGAAAAGGAAGTGATTTTTCATCTTTCTACCAGCATTTCAAGCTTTGTGAGCTCACTAGTCCCATTCGTTTTCACTGGAGGATTTCGTGTGTTCTAGCCTTACTCATGTTAGTCCTGGCTTTTTGATCCAAAGGGAGCATGGTCCTGTTAATAAGTTTATGCAGTTTATATCCTTCCCTAAAATAAATGAGTGTGTTTTTTTTTAATTACCAATCTGGGCAAAGTGCAAAAGAGGCGTAAATGTGTGAGTGGGTTGACATGTCTGTCTCAGCATCATTAAGGCCAGCTGGTTTGGATCAAGCCCTCTGTTGACCTCCGTTCACAGTCAATGAGCTACAGACTCCACAAGGACACTTCGTCTTAATGTTCCCTTAAACAGCCAGTAGTTAAGATACACGCACAGACATTGAGACACCCACACTAACCACCTACATCTTTTGGCCTTTGGTCCCTGTCCTGGCCCCTCTGTCCCTGTCCTGGGCAGGTCAGCCCTTTGACCTGCTGGGTCGTTGCGTCATTACTCACTGTGCTAACAGATCCCCTAGGGAGAGCAATTCTGTCTGCAGCCTGTGGCTTTGTTGTCTTTTTCTACCAGGATGCTCCATGCAAAGATCAAGTAAAGTTACCAAAGTTTCCAAATGTGTACAAGAGTGTCTTAAAGGACATGCCCATTATTATGATTATTTGGGGGGTTTTATGTCACTTTCTAGCTTTCCAATATTTGCGTTCCTTATGTATTTCAATCTGAAAATTAAATTTTTAGTTGTAGTACAAATGTTTTAGCGTCAAAATACTATTTTTCCCGAGCCTTAATAACGTTTCCTACGTGACGTCTGCATGACAACACTGCTACATAATAAAGCTCCTAGGTTGAGGGAGGGGAAGGCATCAGCACTCTGTCATTGCCTTTTGCAAACAGCTCAGTTTTCATTTAAAAAACACAGAAAATAATGCAGATTGAGTCGCCCTTTAAGTAATTACTTACTAGGACATGTTTGCTTGTTCAGGCATTGGCAAAACAGGGCTTTACATCAACCAAAATGACCTTTAAAAAGTGATTTTGTTTGTTAGATTTATGCCAGAATCAGAAGCAAACGCATGAAAACACATTAACGTAAGTAACATGGACAGACAAGTAACTAATTCAGTGGACAGTTTTGATGATCTGCCACATTGCTACACTGTCATATTGTATGCCAAACAGACACCTGGTAAGCAGCATCTGCACACTGCTGTCGTGTCTGGCATATACACTGGATTCCTTTCAGACTTTCCGCAGCAATAAATAGGTGTCACTGTCACTTACCACATACCTGACAGGGAAAAGGACAAAATAATGTATGGAAAAAATAGCCTAATTCTTACAGCATCATGGTCAGAAGGTAATTGCTTCAGTCAGAGCTTCTCCACCACAGAAAGCTTGTTCTCAATGATTAATGATACCACAGCTTCTTTATTGTGACCATACAGATCCTCTGACATAAATCGCTGTGAAGAGGTGCCCAGGATGCTGCAATATTATGTTGTGACAGAGCAGCCATGCTGTCAAGTTTATTTCGGGGTGTCCTTGTGACCCAGCAGTCTAAGATCCATGGTTCAAAATCAGTCAGCAGTCTTTGTTGCAAGTCAAACTCCCACACTTTCTCCCCATGTTCCCTTTTGTTCTCTAGTGAGCTGTCATCAGAGTCAACACTGCAACTGAACTTCATCCAAAACAGATAAGAATTGTTTTTAGAATTAGAGGGAAACAAAGCACCTGAAACATTATTTTGAAAATGGTTGTCATGATCAGAAGACAAATCAGGTATTATATAATGGCTTGTCGTTGGTTATGTTGCTTTCATAGCTAAATTAACTCCAACCTTAAGGGGTCAGTATGCGTCAAAAAAAGTGCTTGTTGTATCGTCGATCTGTGCCTCATGCACACCTTTCTGACTTGAGAGTTAAGAGAACCGCTTCCGACAGTTTTTCTAACCTTTTGAAACCGTCAACCCCACAAGCACGCCACCGTTATGCAGCGATTGGCCAGTTGTGTGGGAGTGAAAAAGTAGGCAGGGTTTGAACTTCTCTTGAGCTGTGCCAGCGACAGCCATGGCACGGAGGCATTATGTATTCAGGTTGTCCGTGGCCTTTAAGTGTGGCTGTTCTGAGCAACTATAAACATTAATGTTTAAGTTTCAGTTAATGATGGCATGAGTCAACTATTACTTTTTGATAGTTGTGCACAATTAAAATCATTTTGAATGCAGCACAGTAGATACAAGCTGAGCTCAGCCACAGAAGCTCTGAAGCCTGTGGCAGGATTGTTAGTAATAAAATCTGACATTTTTCTCAGGAGTCAGTATGTGTGTGTGAATAAGTGTTTGACAGTGTGTTTGTCCTTTAGTGTTATCAGTCAAGGGTAAGCCCATTAACTGACCACACTATATCTGACACGATTACATCGCCCATAACCCCACCACCTCCCTTGGAGACTAATAGCTAGCCCTGAACCTAAGTGTTATTGCCGCTCAGTAAAACCCCATGATGCTAATTAACCAGCCAAAGTGAATGGGTTCCAATGGAGTTTTACAGCTACTGCTACCAGGACTTATGTTTTATTAGTGACTCTAAGGGTAATGTATAATACTGCCAGTAAGGTCTGTGTTAGGTGATATCATTTTACACTCCATCACTTAGATTTGATCTACCAGTGATAGCTTTTAAAGATAGAGTTGCAATGGCTTTAGAGGCAGTTACAGGATGTGCCAAGATTTGTGGGAGGGATGTGTGTCTGAAACTGTTTTCAGTGTGTGCGTGTGTGTGTGTGTGAGCTTTTTATGTATTCGTTTGTGGCTGCAAAAAGTGCGAGACTGTGTGTGTTTTTCATAAACCTTCCTTTTTAAAATATTCTCCCATCTCCAAACTTGATATGACAGTTCTCCCAACAACTGTCAGAAAAGCCAATTCTCCCTCCAACTATCTTGTCATCCATATTCCATCCACACATTGACCCATCTCTCTGCCTCCCTTTCATCCTTTCTACCCCATGAACTTCCCCTCCCGTACCTCCATCCATCTCTAACCTCCCACATGCCACCTACACCTCCGCCGTGCCAATTAACACCAGAGCACGGTCACATTGTGCTGCCCTTTGACCCCCTCCCTGCCTGTCGGAGCATGCAGGACCCGAGGCCTGCGGCTTCAGTATTAGTTTGTCACCGGGCCCTGTCGTGCAGGTCTGTGATAGATGGGCCCTGGTGAGCAGCCCTGACCCACCGTGCTGCAGCACTCAGTTGGATGGTGTGAGGGAGCATTGATTATGATGCTACTTGTGACAGGGGTGAATCAGGGCTGAGCTGATGGTGGTGGGGGGAAGACAAAAGAGACCAAGGTTATGGATGAGGTGCTTTTAGTTAATGTGATGAGATTTGATTTGTGCTCTATCGATCATGGCAGCATTTTCATCTAGCATGATTTATAAGCACGTACTGGGCATACAGTGTAACATTGAGTCACCTCATTGTTACAATACAGAGGTTTCCATCACTGAGGTGTGAAATGAAAAATGTAATATGTACAGAATTGCTAATAGCTATAATCAGATTTTTTTCTTCTTAAGCAATGAGAAATTGTCTTTTTTTCAAAGATATTGTGGTGCTGAGCCTAAATTTATGCCATTGGCAACTAGTAGTATAAACCTGTCTCTCTATCATGAGAAGATCCACTTGTTTAAGTCAGTGGTTCTTAACCTGGGGGTCAGGTTGAAATATATAGGCTGAGTCATAACAGGATGATGAATGGGATAGGAGTTAATCAAAAACCAATTTCTTCTATGCAAAATGATGTTTTCTTCAGACTTGTCTCTGATACAGTAATAAATTTTTTCTTGTAAAACACTGGATAGTTTAATCCTTTCAGGCCTCGAAAATGTATTCAAATGAAACAATTCAAGAAGAGAAAATTACTTTAGTTAAACTTGTCACAACTCATAGATATGTTAAAGTTGTGGCAAGGGAGAGACATGCCAAAATGGCAAATCGTCTGGGGCTTTAGGAGACACTGATCGACTTTTTTCACCTTTTTCTGACATTTTAGAGACCAAACAACTAATTGAGTAATTGAGAAGATATTTGACAGATCAATCAACAATGAAACACTGAGCATGAAAGCTGAATAAGTCTGCTGGATTTATTTTACACTGCTGAAAGGCAAAAATTTGATTATTAAAGTATTTGTAAATCTAATAGGTCCCCCTAATTAAATGACTAAATACCTGCACTCTGTAATGACATATTGAAGTGTTTTCTGATCTGAAGCCCCTATTAGCAGGAAGAGATCATTTGTCTGTGCCTTCCAAAACATCTGTTTCATTATGTGACAACACGATAGTTCAGGTTTGGTTAGGTCAATGCACAAAAACAACTTGGTTAGGGAAAGATCATGGTTTGGGTTAAAATAAGTGATTAATTAAGGTTTGAGAAAAATCGTGGTTCGGTAAAGATTACTACTTCATTAGAGGAAAAATTCTGCACTTTTCATGTGGATGTCCAGTCAGTGTTGATGGTAAATGTAGTCAGTTGAAGCAACAAATTCCTCAGTGAGTGCTACAGTATATTGACTTTTCTTCCCTGTATTCAAGAAAACAAAGTTCTTCTGCTTCTACACCTGTTGTTCTTCCTGGATCCAGTGATGTAGTTGGTGTTTTAAAAAAAAGGAACTATGGGATGTTTCAGCTTGGATTTCTAGTCTCCACCTCTGGGAAGCCAGGGGGAGTGCTAGATGAGTTTTTTGTCACCCAACGCTATGTTCTGGCCAGCACAGTAGTAGCTATAGGCAAGGGTGATGAAAACACGGCAGCATGGGCATGGAAGTCATAAGCTTGCCTGCGATGCATCCTGGTACATATAGGCACTGCTGCACTGCTCCATGAGCAGGAAAACTTAGTTTTCTTGGTCAGTATTGCTGCACTAAGGAATTTATTGCTTCAGATTGCATTTACCAGCACTGACTGGACATCAACATGAAAAGTGGCATATTTTCCCTTTAAAGGTACGTGTTCTTTGTCATCATGGTTAGAGTAAGAACAGTGTGGTTAAAGTAATGAAGCAATCATGGTCATGGTTAAAAGACACCAAATGAGCAGCGGCATTCAGAGATAAAAGTCCAACCATGCTCCTATGTAGACTGACTGTTGATGTGTAACAACATCACTTGATTTTCGTCTTTGCTCCTGTCATAATTCCTTTAGCCACAAGAAGGATTTCTCACTTGAATGTTCTTAAATGTGTATTGTTTTTGGGCCACTTGCTTCTTGAGTGGACTGTCTCTTTTTTTTAACGCACTGTAGTGTTTATTTTATTGTTTTGTTTCTCCATTGTGCCCTGAAAGTATACCCTGTCTCTCCAAAGGTAGGACAGAAAAGTATGATAACATGACGTAATTGTATAATTCCATATAAATGTCTTTATTATAGCAGGGAGTCCCATACGTAGCCACACACAGTTTAAGTACATGCTCACACATGCATTTGCCTTAAGCCTGCTGAACGCTGCAGGCAGGAGCTATTTTTATTCCAGTCCCTTGGAATGCTTTAAAAGAAAAAAGTGAACAGACAGAACACTTTTAACAAAGAAGCAGGTGTGAAAGAAAATAGTGTATGGGCGCAAATCAGTGAGAGAACAGGAGGTGGGTGGGTGGGGGGCCTGACGCAGCAGAATCCACCTGTTTTCATTCCTCTTCCATCCTCCTTTCCCTGTTATCCTCCTCCCCTGCTCCTCCGCCCTCACTCCCAGCTCAAACTGCGGCAGTCGGCTAATTAAAAAACATGGCTGTCCTTAATTATTCAGCGGCTGGCTAATTGATATTCACAGAGGCGTTCACCTCGCCTAAACGATCCGTTTAATCTGACCACCACGGTCTCACTCTCAGCCGCCTGTCACCCTCAGCCATTGTGCTACTGTACTTAATAAGAGACCGGGGGGAGATGGATGCAGGAGGGGGAATGTAAAAGTTTGCTGCTGATGTTAATGTGCTTTCCTGGGTTGCAAATAGCTGTGTGTGTGGACTCACTGTCTGCGCCCAGCGGGAGGGTGGTGTTGTGAGTTGTTTGTAATTTTACTGTGCTACTTTTTTTTTCCATGTGAAGGGATGCTGCACAGGAAAATTAGATGGAGTAAGGCTGAATTTGAATTAGTAAATTACCCACAATGAATTACATCATCCTCTGGAATTGCAAAGTTTTGAAATTGCTCATAAAAGAGTAAAAAACTGATGGACGGTCATGTTTCACTTGTCTCGAAGAAGTCTGGATTTTAAAATTGGAAAGTCGTAAGAGCTTCAGGTGTCCCTTTTTTCTCCTTTCTGCACTTTGTGATCATTTTCTCACTTTAACTTTTTTCTAAAGTCATAGAGACGCACTTGGCCCAGGCTTCAGGTCCCATCTAACAGCCAGTTCTCCATTCTTGACACCTCCAATGATAAATCACCTTTTATTGTCCTCTTCCTCTCTTTGTCTCTTATCTCTCTGTTCTTTCCACTCTCAAGTTCTTTCCCCATTTTCTTGTCAAATTTTCTCTTCCTCTTCCTTCCCCCCACCGTTACCCCAGCTCTCCTCCTCCACCCGTGACCGCCTCTTCATTAGAGGAACAAAAGGTGTATGGGCAGTGGTGAAGTCTGTCCCATTGTTTGGCCTTTAGTATGATTAGATTATCTTTAAAGTCCGCTGAATGGGGTTAATCGGTCGGAAGTAATCCTGACATAGTGTGTGTGTCTGTGTGTGTCTGGGCCTGTGTGTGTCGTCAAAGAGGAGGGCCAACCTGCTTGCATGGAAATTGAACACATGCACGGCTGCATGTACACATAGACATACGCACAAAAGTGAGCATAAAAAAAAGAAAATCCCTGGGTACACATTTCTGTCACAACCTCTCCTCTTTTTAATGACCCCTTTAGTCTCGCCTTCAGCACGCATTTATCTCTCCGCCCGCTCTCTGTGGGTACAGCTGCTCCGGCTGGCGTGTACGCGTGTGTATGTGCTGATGTGTGCGTTTCAGATCAGTGTCTGAGCCGTTGTTTGTGTCTCAGCGTCTGTGTACGTCTTTTGTCTTTCTCTGCAAAGCTGAAGGCTTTAGTCGCCACCTTTCAGCGTAACATTGAGTTTGGACACACTTGTGACGATACACGACCCCCTGCCAATCCTCTGCTCTGTGTTTCCCTCCATCCCATCATCCCTCTTCTCTTCCTCTTAAATTGAGCTGTTGGTGGGAGACAGTTTTTTGGCACCTCGGCCAACGTAATCCAGGCTCTGAAAAACTTTGCCGATCTATCATAGAAGCGCTGATTACATGCTTGGAATCGATAACGCATTTAAAGGTCGTAATAGTGCTAGGTCTAGTGTACTTAAAGCATACCACTAAGGGTGCATTTCAGGGTACATCCACCCAAGTAGAAACAGCTTCAGCTGTTGTGTGACACTGGCCACAAAAGCACTTCAGACTTGTAAAGGGGCACAATGGAGTCAGTGGCTGCAACAATAAGACTGGTTCAAGTTATGTTGTGCTGAGGACAGCAGCATCTTGGTCATGGTGTTGCTTTACTGAGTGTTAATGTAGGAATGTGATAATGTAGTGCTGCAGAGATTTTTATATCTCTGTGTTGTCAACAGCCGGAGGCATTATGTTTTGTGGCTGTTTGTCCGTCCGTAGATCTCATTCATGTGAATGTACATCTCAAGAATGATATGACAGAATTTCTTCAAACTAATAAATGTTCACTTGGACTCAAGGATGAACAAAAGTCAACGTCACTGTGACCTCACATCTGTCCCATTTTCATAAATGCGAAATCTCAGGAACCCTTGCAGGGAAATTTCTTAAAACTTTTGTACAAATGTCCATTTGGGCTCTATGATGAACTGATTAGATTTCAGTGATCAAAGGACAAAGACACTGTGACTTCACATCTGTCCCGTTCTTGTAAATGTGAATTCCAAGAACCCCTGGAGGGATATTTCTTCAACTTTGATATAAATGTCCACCTGGAGTCAAGGTCATTGGGACCTCACAGAACATCTTGGCCGTAACTCAAGAATTCATAATTCTGAAATAATCGGCAGAATTATCATAATCTCTAACAGATAAAATTATGAAATGATGATATTTTATTTCTGTCAGTCCTCTGTCCTCTTCTGTAAAAAATAGCCTCTAAGTGAAGACAGTTTCTCACTGGAAATTATTCACTGGAATCACATCAATGTAATGATCCATTTTGCATGGAAATGCACTTAATACCTTTAATTAAACTCCTTTTTAAGTTTTCACTAGAGATGTATGAGTGAACAGACATGATTAAACCTGGAACTTGACTGGTTGCAGTTATACAACTGCGAGGCGATAATTCTAGTTTCCTCTATACTGTGTGGATGTGGAGATGATATAATGTGTGTGTGTGTGCAGGTGTTTGCCTGTGTTTGTAGGTTTCTGTCTTGTGTGCAGTGGGTAAGCTTGGAGCACCTCCTTGACTTTGAAACTTCCCCCCACTCATCTCATGTGAGGACAGCCCCTCGGTGACACTCATCGCCACTCCTCATCACAATGCATAGAGCACGCAGCTCCGCCTGCAGTGCATTGAGTAGCCAAACACAGATGGTTATCAGTGCAGTAGAGATTGGATGGGGTAATGCAATTTTTTTCCCCCCTGTACGTATTTTCTTCAAACTCGCTCTGTCTCCTTCAACATCCTACAGTGCTTAAAGCAAAGGCTTCAAGGATTCTCTTCGTGACTGCTTTCCACACAACCATCCCCTGCAATATGGTGGAGTGTGTGTTTCTTTGAGCTTCAGCGTATGTAACTGTGCATGTGTGCATATAAAAATAGTTCATGGTTATATACCACACTTGTATTGTATGTGTATGCCAGTGAAAGAGGAGATTGAGAGGATGAAGTGAGTGCTCAAGCAGAACAGTGTGGTAGCCAGTCACCCCTAGCCGCTGAATACTAAACCTCTCCAAATGTCACTTTGAAGAAGTTCATGGATGAATCAGTGCCTCTTTACACACTCTCTTTTTTTTCCTCTCTTGTTTTCTTTCAATGCTTCCGTTATTCAGGAGATAGGACGGAAGGTAAGTCTAGAGGCCTTTACCTTCTCCTCGACCATTCAGTTCAGTTCGGTAGAATCAAGGATTTCTTTTCCCTTTCACCTTCTTTGACATGTTACACTTTTCATTCCACCAGGTATTTCAGCTGCTTCCAAGTTTTGATGATCCATTTTTACAGCTCTCTTGCTCCCAAATGCTTTGTTAGCCTAGAATATATATATGTATAATAGTACAAAAAGATTTCAGTTGGGTCTGAAGTTCACTGTGGCGTGCAATAACACAGTTATATGTCTTATTTAAAGCTTTTCCACCCCTTCTTTTTATAGACTTTTTATGCGCTCTTTTATTTAAAGCACCATAAATGTTTCTATCTCACAAATGTGATGGACGCTTGATATAAATCCCAATTCTATCAGTCTATAAATCTTGTTTTATCATTGTTAACATCCATTGCTGTTAATATACGTTTTGACAAGGGAATGATGAGAAGTAATTCCACAGTTTAAAACATGTGGTCCTCAAAACTGTGTTGTAAAGAGAACTAAACATCTATCATGATTAATGAAATTTAAATTTATGTTTAGAGTTTAGTCCCTGGCCCTCAATCCTGGTTTGAAGTTCTGCTTTTTTCCTCTTTGAACCTGATACATCCAGGTCTTATCTGCCCTGTATATCGCCCAGAGAGTCAGCCGTACGTTTAGTGAAGGTCGCAGTAGAGGGGAGGACAGTGGAGATTGGTAGGCTGGGTAAATATATACGCCAGACCATGGTGCTCCTTCGCACTGAGAGCTGATGTTATCCTCTTGGCCTGATAGTGGTTTGGCTGAAGATTGAACACAAGAGGACAAAGAAGCACGTACAACACACGTCAAGGCATCATCAGTCTCACACACATGGACACAGGTGTATTTGATGCACATTAAGGAAGATGCGCACATATTCCCATACATGCAAAACTCATTTAGGGTGTATTTACATGCTGGCAGGCACAGGGCACACATCATGAAACATTATATTAGAGAAATCATTCACAAAGTGTTTCACAGTCTGGTGTATATATGCCAATAAACTGCAGGCCTGTGTCGGCGTTGTGTTATAATGTGTCTCTTCTTTATACACACTTGTCTGAGTTCTCATAATAGGCCTCTCTCATGTGTATGTGTGTATTTTGCGATCGGTTTGTTAAAATTGGCAATGCTCCAGTGACCACATAAGTAATGGTTTTTCTTCTCTTCTCTGTGTGCATGTGTGTGTATGCTGCATGTGGTCCATGTATATGTGTGTGTGTGTGTGTGTGTGTTTTGTTTGTGTGTGTTTAGGCCAAGCAGCTGGAGGCCAGAGAAGCAGATCTAAAGAAGCAGGATGCTTTCTACAGGGAGCAGGTGGCCCGACTGGAGGAGAGGGTAAGAAATATTTTGCACAGCACACGAACATGAAAAATGCTTCTATATGGACATTAAAGGGATTGTTTTGATTTTTTTGAAGTGGGCTTGTTTGAGATCCTTATCTGTAGTCATTGTATTATATAATAATGTATAATTCCGATGGTGGTCGGCATGTCCCCACTTTGGAGAAGGTTGCAAAGGCTTCATTTTGTAAAAGAAATTATCGTTCAGTATGGATGGACATCACTACTCTACCAGACATGCTGTAGGAGGAAATTTTATCTTGCCTAAAACAAGAAGAAGCACAATCAAACGAATTAAGCTATGCATGAATGAAATTTACTTCCTAGACATATCACAGATGAAAATGGTAAAATTCAATTTAAAAAGTTACTAAAACCAAATCTTTTGACTAAAAACCTTGAACAGAGGTAGAAGCTGTGATTTTGGTTGTTTGACTTCTAATCAGTTGGTAGAGTTTGGATTGTGTTGATTTTGTTGATGTATCTTGCATTCGTAGTGAGTCTCCTTTATTTTAGAACTAATTCTTTTTCATTACTTGATAAATCATGTGGGTACAAATATAGTATACTAATAGTCAGATAAGTGGTGAACACTATCTATTAATTAAATCAACAAATATCATCTATTTGGGCTTTGTATTGTCAGGAGCGTGTGTGTGTGCGCGTGTGTGCGTGTGTGTGTGCGTGCGTGCGTGTTCTAGTTTTTGTCCTGTACTTTTTGTAGTGTTGTGTGCTATGATGCAAACTTTGGAACATTGTCGCAATATAAGCTTTTTGTGGACCCCAGGAAGAATATCTGCTCCAGTTCAGTAGCTAATGTGGATCATAATAAACTAAACTAAACTTCAAAAAATTCAAAATATCCTTTTGATGTATAACCCAACTCACAAAACTAGGCTCTAATAGTTGCTCCAGAAATAAAGCTTATGATAATGGTTTATTTTCATGGTGTCACTAGTAATGAGCACAGCTTTTATAACACTTCACTGAGCTCAATTCCCAGACAGAGATGGAGAAACACACTTAAATTAATGGGTTTTACTCAAATTCCTTGAATCAGAAATCTGCCCCCTGTGACAGGGTAGTGTTCTCAACATAGGGACTGCAAGTACCACAACAAGAGGCAGAAAGCAACTGATAACATAGACAGGGTGCAATAAGTGCACTGTATATATATGGTATGTAGAGCTGTACATACTATTCTGTACACTACATGCTCATTGTGCACTGCTGCAGACTGACTTGCTTTCGACAAAACTGCTTTAAACGTTTTGTTTTCGTAATGACCAGGCAAAACACTTTGGAGAAAACAATGCTTTGCTCTACACATAGCTACAAGAATTATATAAAAAAGATAAATAATACAACAGAGGAAAGCCAAACCAAAGCACATCTAACGAGAATATCCCCTGGTGGAGGATACAGTATCCAAAAAGATAACTTTCCATTTTACAACAGAAGAAAAAGTAAAAAACTAAAAGCTGCATTATACAGTCACCTCGCAAGGTGACATCATTGCTATTTTCGAGAACATACATCACGTACTGCAGCTGCGGTTTCTGCCTGGGGGAAAGTTTTTATAACATACCTCTGTTAATGTATAATGCATACACATACAAGTGCACACAGATTTGTGCACACAAAGCAGCCAGCATACGCAGCGAGGTTGGTCACCACTGGGCTCAGCCAAAGTACAGTCACATTTGTTCTTTTTCTTCATCCCTCTGCCCCACTGTTTTTGTTATCATCCTTCAACTTAAACTCTGCACGCTTTCCCCAGTATGGTGTGCATCGCTCTCTCTCGTCTTCTCTGCCTCTCCGTAATTGTCTCTCTGCTACTCTTTTGCTCTCTGCCTCTCTTTTTTTTTTCTTTAATTCACCCTCCGCCTGAAGGATAAAAGGTTACATCTCATTCATCCCTGTGTGTGTCCTCCTGTCCCTGAAAATGACACTACCCCGATGTTCCTTGTCAAACCAGCGTCCTATGGAGGGGGACAAGGGTCAGTTGCCGCGCTTAACCTACTTCAATTGGCAGCTCCATGCTGGTCCCAGTGAGAGATGCCTGCAAGGCAGGGAACCAGGGTCAAATGCTCTGTTAAAGTGTGTTAAAAAGGACGCCTTCATGCTGCTCTCAAATCATAAGTGTATCTTAGGAAGGATACGATGCCCTATTTAATGTGCTTAAAATGATGCCTTCATACTGGGAAGGAGTTTGCTCCCCTTTGGAGGGTGCAAAAAGTCAAATGCCCTCTATAGTGCAAGCAAAATGGAAATTTCACACCGTTATGAAGCCAGATATTCATTGTGGAAAAGGAAGGCACCCTTATTCTTAGAAGAATAAGAACTCTTAGAAATTTTCTTGAGCTCACATCAAAATCTCACACACTCAGTGGACACATTGTCCTCAGAAGGACTTCAGTATCAAATAATTTTGCCTTTTCAGAATGGCTCCAATGTGATTTCTTGGTTTGGACAATATGCTAATCTCCCAATTAGATTCTGTCATGATACTTGGGTGCCAGCTGGATATGCATTGCGATTCTACAAGCACTGTGATTCGTTACTATAATTTATTGATATTTTTGTTTGCTTTTTGAACACTAGACCATGAGAACAAGTTGAATCATACACTTTTAGAGACTGTACCTCATGACTCATATTTCTGAAAACTGTGCACATCACACGTCAGTCAGTCTCTCTGAGTTTTATTTCAGCAGCATCATTTCTAAACTGCATATAAAAGTGGTAAATAAAATACTTTCCAAAGTAAACAGCTACATTTAACTGTTCTTGCTCAGCGAGCTGGTGCCAAAATAATAAATGATGAATGAAATAAGACGTTAGGCCAAATTGAATAAAGCCCCTGGCTGTGTTTTTAAACCCACTGGGGATTTTGTGTTTGAGTTTTGACCCTTTGAGGTTGCTGTAACTGAAAAGTGTGGCGTGCTGAAGCCAAAGTAACAGACTGAGTTAGTGATGTGTCAACAGCTATTAGTTTGTTTCCACAGAGCATGAAATATATGTCTCAAAGTATAAGCTCCTGTCATTTTGTGTTAAGTATGCAAAGTAAACCGGATTGTTTGTTAAGATAATATTGCTGAGATTGCAGTGCTAATTTCCAGTATCACATTAACAGTAATTCCCATTATATATTAGCATCAAGCTAACAGACTAATATATAAAAGTGATTTCAGGAGTTGTTAAAATATATTTAAAATACTTGAGAGAATGGATTTCTTTCATCCCACCCCTAGAAAATATGTTGTCCTACCTTGTGTAATACTTACCCGTCTCCCTGCATACATCATTGTTACAGACGTTGGTTTTAATACACCTTTTTTTTTTTTTTTTTACATTCTTGAATGTTTTGCCGAGCTGATTAAACCAGTAGCACAACTGTAGAAATTCACTTTTACAGTAACAGTAATATTTTGAGTGTGGATTTGTTGGTTCCCATTACACACAAGACAATTCTCCCCTCGGTTCAATAAAGCTATCCCATTTTCCTTCCTTCACTGAGGATGAGTTCTTAAGCCAGTGAGTATTGAGTGGTGGTGGACTTCTGTCAGTAATTGGAAGTGCATTGGTCTGTACAGTCGTGGTTAGGTAGCAGAGAGGACGCCATTTGCTGACGTCAAGGAAAGGTGTGAATTCAATGATGGATCATTTGCCAAGAAAATTAGCTTTTTTCATTAGCAGGTTCATGGCGTGGCAAAAGACCTCAAGATGTTGAATTAATGTGAGGTGTAGGTCTCTTGTTGCGCTTGAACCTCACAGAACCAGTCGTACGTCTGAGCCTCTCTTTCTTTTCCTCAGCTCGTGTTGCGTTATTACATCTTTGGACAGTGTAGCTCTGATGCGTCGCCCTGTATAGGAGCACATGTGAAGCTGATGGTCCCAACTAACACAGGCATTATCGACTTCATGCGCTGGCCATCCATCAGCCATGTTGGCCTCTGGTCAATATTCCTTAGATCAAAGTGTCAACAAATCACCTTCACACCACAGAAAGAGACAGAAGATTGAGAGAGAGGGGAGGGGGTGGGCGAGGTGGGGTGGGGGGCAGACAGAAAGGAAAGAGATATTGTATTGAAGACAGAAGCTGAAGGAAAAAATAGAAACTAGAGCTTAAGCACAAGAAAAGATGGAAAAAAGATAGAGATTCTCACAAAAAATTATGTTAAAGTGACATTTATGATTGATAGAGGATAAGAATAAGAAAGTTACTAAAGTAAAAGAAAGAGACAGAAAAGTGGTGGAGAGATAAAATGTCACTGAATGATAAAGAACAAGAGAGTACGGTAAAGAAAAGTTTGTAAGAGCACTACATCACCGAATAGTACAAAGAATAGAGAAAAACAGGGAACATGGGACGCAGAATGAAGTGTACACACTGGTTTATTTATTGATTCATGCACGGGAATTAAATGATAAATTAATTATATTTCACAAGCACTTTGTCCTCAAAATTTGCACACAAACCCCGCCATTTCAATTTGCAAATTCTATCAGGATTAATGGCCTGCGGAGACAAAACACAACAGAAGTGGCAACCATGTGTGCGTTTTGAGCGATGGTGTGTGATCCTGCGTGCAACCGAGGATCAATGGCGGGCATATTGCATGTTGTCTTACTGTGCAGCGAGCGGCTTGGGACTCCATAGGGGGTGCAGTTTGTTTGGACTGTGTTAATAACATTCCTTCTTCTTGTTCTGGCCACAGTGGCCCATTTTGCACTCAGTCCAGACTCTCCTCACTCCCCCTGTTCCCGTCACTCGACATAAGCCCTGCAGTATACCAAACAAAATCATTTTTGACATGTTCTCTTCATGTGTACTCACTGTAACTCCCGCTTGGTTAATAGCCTGCACTCCAGATGAAGGAGCTCAATACAAATAGAAAGCACAGAGAACAAATTTACAGGAAGATACACATACAGACAACTAAACTAGAAAGCTAGAAAAAGACAGATAAGCAGTCATGAACATATACTTGAACCAACATTTCCTGGTAAAAGTTTTACACAGAAACATGATTTGGTATGGCAGCGTTAGAACTCAGCATTTGTTTTGATCACATGGCTGATTTGAATATTCATGTAAACTGTAAAATGCTCTGTGTAAACGACAAATGCTGCGCTGCTCTTTTATGGGTTGCAAACCCTCCATTTTGCCAGTGAGAACGCTGTAAATTTGATTTCACTTCAGAGTGTACTGCTAGCTTAATATTATCTCCCATCACGTTCTTCACCCTCCCTCCACCTGCCCTCCGGCCCTCGCGTTACCTCAGGATTCCCCCAGCATCTTCACACACACCAACAGAAAGGGGCACCAGAAGAACGAGAGAGAGAGAATATAAGTCTGATATATATTACACGTCTGTTCCAATCCAACATGGCCATTCATCAGAGAGGCTTCCAGTGACAGGCCATCACCAGGCTCCGAGGCAGCTCAGCCTGCTGCCTCTGCTGCTGCCGCTCATTGGGGCCACAGCTACCAAATAGCCCCTGAAAACAATATCTATATATTTATTACATTTTCACTCAATACCTGCCCTGCTGTAAAACAATCTCATATTTAACAATCAACTTGCCCATGTTTTTCTTCCCTTTTTTTCCTCTACCATGTCTCTTTCCAGCCCCTCCTCCTCGCCACATCTGTCTCTCTATATCTCTCCTTTTTTTTTTTTTTGAGTGGTGTTTTTTTTTTCTTCATGCCTCAATTTCTTTCTTTTTTTTCAGACGAGATTTTTCTTTTCTTTTTTTCCCTATCTTTCTTTTCGCCTTGTATATCGATGAAATTGGATTTTTCTGCTCTCCCATGGAGGACAATCACTGCAGCAATTGCCATCTCATAGCAAAGTTCCACAGCACTGTGAAAGGAAGACATACAGGAGGAAAGAGCATTAAAAAAACAGTAATAGCTTCTATCTCTCTATCTCTGTCACTGTGTCTGACTTGCTATCTTCATCTCTCCCTCTGTCTGTCATTTCTCTAAGCCTCTCCCCTTCAGTCTTATGCCCTCTGTGTCTCTTCCTGGAGAGTGGAGCGAAAATTTAAGCACATTTTGCTTGTGGTTAAAAATTTAAACCCAAAAATTAATACAGACGTTTCTTGTGTGTCTTGTTGCCTTATTGTAGCAGTAAAGATGTTTTAGCGGTTTCTCTCACCATGAAGCGATCAATGTAGTACCTCTCCGGCTCTGCGAGTTGTATAACTGGAGTCACAGTAATCCAGAGTGAAGACATGACAGTGTGCTGCAGTGCTGAATTATTGTGTCTGAGACTGTTTGCTGTTATAGCCGCATGATGGGATTCACAGGGATTTAACGGGAAGTCTTTTCAAGGAATGGTGATTTCACAACAACAGAGCTGCACATTCGTTTATGTTAAAAAACAGCAGTAACACTCCAAGGGCTAAAATAATAATGCTGAGATACAACTTTTTCAAATGTCAGCTTATAAAGCTCAGTCACAGAGATGTTCATTCGACTAAAAGTACATTTCTAGGCCATAATTAGGGGTGGTATTTTAATAGACTGCACTATGAAAGTTGTCTCTCTTTTCCTGTCCTCATGCATCGGAATGAGGATGAAATACATTTCACTTAGCCATGAAATTTTTCCTTTTTTATATATACTGTATATATCTAGAACATCTGGTGGTTTGCAAGAATATGCTTGTATGCTTTCTTGCCGTGTGTTAGATGAGAAGATTGATCCCACTCTTATGTCTGTCTCATAAATATGAATCTGCAGCCAGTAGCCGCTTAGCTTAGCTTAGCACAAAGACTGAAAATGGGGAAACTGCTTGGCTAGCTTTGTCCAAAGCTAACAAAATCTGCGAGTTTGCCGAGCAAGCTGCGGACACTTCAGGAATTGACTGAGCCTGGCCAAGAAATAAGTGGCATTACACTACAATGTGTCGTTTTTATGTTTTCGTTTTTGGCTTCACTATGACCGCAGGACATTTGTGTTTATTCTCTCCAAACAACCGGTTTACTGACACACTGCACAGATGTTGGCTGTAAGCTAACTAGCATTGGACACACCAACTTTGTGTGCGGAAGTGTGTCTGTTTTAGTTTGTGTAAAGCTCAGCCTCTGACTGATCTTTCTACTCACCAGAAACTCCAGTTCCTCCTGTAATTTTCCTTCAGTCTCTCTTCTTTTTCCTCTCATCTCTGTATGTGTGTGAAGTAGATTTATAAAGCCAAAGGATAAGTACACAGTTTTTGGTCAAATGGAAATAATTTTAACTTGTACAGAGTCGTTGGATTCTATTTAAGATGTCTTTAGCACATGGATTAAAGTCAGTGGCAACCTAAATGCCAAATGCATTTAGGGTGTGTCCAACTCCATGTTGCTAGTTAGAAGGTGCATAATCTGCAACGAACCGCAAAACTAAACAAATCAGAGAGTCATCCCTGATTCGCTGTAAAAGCCAGGTGTGCCTGCACCTGGTGCATTCCTGTTTTAAATTTGGCAAGTTGGAGAAGTGAACAGTTCCCTGCTGAGAAAACGGATCAGCTCATGTGCGAACTCAGGGGATGCTGGAATGACCCACTTGCAAAGGAACGCAGCACAGCAGTGACTTTGACAGCAATGGGAAGTGCATATGGACAGCTGGCATTAGTCTCCAACTCACCTGACAGGAGACTACAGATGTCTGTTACAGTCCGGTGGGATAAGCAAAGTTTACAGTGGCATTCACCTTTGCTGAGGGATAGGAATGTGGTCCTTGATCGGTATACCCTCTTTGTCCGCTGCCTCCCCATCATCTGTCCCATCAACAACTCTATTTGACAGCATATGCAACGATATGCACTGTTGTGCTTCTCTGTGTGTGTAAGTGCACCCACCATTGTATGTGCTGCTTACTACCTGGATAATGCACCTTTTAAATAGCAGGAAAACACAGCACCATTGACTTTAGACCAAGTGTTTTATGGCCAATAGCACACTCACTTTCTGCTGCCTCAAGATGGACATGCACCAACAATGCACCTGAACAGTGTCAAGTGTCAAGTTGTGCTGCTTTGGTCAGTTCTAGTTTTATCAGTGCACCTCCACCCTAGAATGCTGTCTTGCCCCTTTAGGCAAGTCATATTCAGGGCTCTGTCAATTCTGTGTGTACAGGACAGGCTCAAGAACTGTTTACTAGCCTCTTTGCTGTCCTTATGAGCAAGCTGCAGTGAGTTGCACAGCAGAAGTCTCATTTTCTCTAGCTCTGCAGAACCGTAATGTTAGCCGTGGTGGGGTTTCTCCCCATTTCGGCCCTCCTGCTCAGCAGCAGATAAGAGAAAGACGCCATCAGTACAGGGAGTTATTTGTTTTATTCATTAAAAATTGGAGGCTTTTTCCTCTAAATTGAGCTGGAGCCTGTGTTGGGGTGCAGCTTCAATCTTCTCCATATCGCTGCAGTGCATTAGCAGTAATGACTTAATTTGTCTATGACACCCCCCACAAGCATTTTGTTTGGCTCCAGATGAGCTAAAATCCTAGTGGAAAGCAAGAAGAGTAAATAGGATGCAAATAAACAGAAACACTGCTTTAGAGGTATATACTTGATTGCACATGGGGTATATCCAGCACCAGGTTCTTGTAGATTCACTAGACTTTTCATATGTTGACAAAGATTTGGTCGACAGCAAACAAAGTTGTGTTCTGCAGCTTCTAAAAAGATTTTATATTAGTCCAGGGAGGAGTATTTTCAGCCAAACCATGCTCATGTTTTTGGGCTAACAAAAGGTCAGGGCTACTCTTCAAATCAGTTGGGGCAACAGCTGGAAATCACAATTTGAGACCACTCAGTAATCACACAAATTACACTCCTCTCTGCCTGGTGGTGAGCGAGTGTGTGTGACTGTGTGTGCAACTGTTTATATCCAGCCACCAGGGTTTGTGTACACGCTTTTGGCAGCATGTCCGCACATCTACCCATGCTGTGTGTGTGTTAGTACCTTCTGTGTGTAGGTGTCAGCGTGAATGCACGTGCATTGTTTGTGTGTATGTGTGCTTGTATTGTAAGTGGTCCTGCAATCATTGTCACACATGGCCTTTTGTCCTCCCTGGTGGATTAGCGTGCTGATTAGTGCCAGCTCTGCCATTTAGCCAGGTATTATTACCTCATACTTAGTATTCTAGACAGAGACCCAAATCCAGCTCCTTCTGACTCTCTCTTTCTCTTCCAATGGCTCAATCTCAGCACCCAGGAGAAGTCTTATTCTTGCCTCTTTAGCAGCCCAAAAATCTCTTTTTAGTCATTTTATCTGTGAATAAGCTTCTCTTTTAAATCCTTTTCCTTAGCTCTTGACAGTTTCTTTGTCTACACTGAAAACCACTTGATTCAAGGCCAAGAGGGCACAGATACAGCATGAGCTTACAAGTTAACTCTTAAACTTTGGGCATACTTCTTTATAGTGTTTTACATACAAACTAATGTCTGCCTGAGGGCCAAGTGCAGTGGGTTGGTAGTTTACAGACCCCTTTTTCCACATTTTACTGTTTTTACAGTTCAGGAAGGAACTTTTTCATGTTATCAGTCTGCCCAATAATGACTGTGAAAACAAACTGATTATAAACACCATACATTACGTAACATTATACCCTTCTGCAAATTTATCGCTGAACATTTATCTTCAACATGAAGAGGATTTCCTAGACAACATGGAATAAATACTCATGGGACATGGGAGCTTGCATACACATAAATCATTTCTGATCAATTAAATTTGACACATGTGGACTTGAGATGTCTCAAGAAACAAAATGCATCTATTAAATTAGAATTTTCACAGCAAGCGGTCTGAATACAGGGTTCATTGTTTATGTTCGCAGTCGGGCAAGTGGGTCAGAAATCTACTTGGCCAAAGTAAATTTTTACTTGCCCTTGTACAGATTTGTTTATTAGCAGTTATCAGAGAACAACAAAGACAACTGTGTTACAAATTACTTTAATGATTAATTAAAGAGCAAATGATTTAGTTCTTTTTTTGCCAGGTCGGGAAAGTGAATTTGCAGATTGACTTGCCTGTTGTTGCATTTTCCTTGCCCCGGGCAAGAAGGCAATCTTTATTGTTAAACCTGTGACAAATTGGAAACAAATTTTGACAGTCACTTTAAACCTCCTGCAGAATCATCCATGAACATGTTTGTGTCTTGGACATTGTAAGGAGGGCTTCTTGGAGTTCATGACTTAATTACTCATGGGACATGCGACCCTACATAGACATAAATCATTTCCAATCAATTAAGTTTGACATGTGGACTTGAGACATCTCAAAAATGATCAAAGGAAAGAAATGCATCTATTAAATTAGATTTTTAATGTCACACTAAATGTTGTATTGTGGACTCTTCTCGGAGGTATTTTCACAACCTGAGTTTTTGGCACTGTTACATCTCTGTGTATCTAAAACATGTGTCAGTGGTGTTTTGAAGAGCGGTCTGATGTCAAAAATAACTTTTAAATGATGTCTGCAACTCTCCTGAATGTGAAAAAGTGAAGGACTCTAAATCCATTGCAAACCCTCACAGTAAGAGTCCATCCAAATGAAGAGGACTCAAATCTGTATCAGACCTTTTGTCAGCGTTGTCATGTCTCATCTTCTTTTAGCTCTGCAACACATGACTATTGATCTTTTCAGCAGCGCAGTTCATTCCTATTGATCTTTTCTGAACTATGATGAATGGCTTCCCTGCCGGGAGGTTAAGTTGGGGCAGATGGGACCAAGAGGTTCACATTTGTCACATTTCTACTGTAATATATGCAAGATGAATTAAGTGTTTGGTTTCCTGGGAATGTAACAAATCCTCAGCCTAAGGTTATGGTCAGGCCTTGGCCATGATTGGATAGAAGTTTTAGTTATAAAACACTATTGTTAACCCTCGTTAAAGTCTTTGTTAAAAGTTCTCAGGTATCAACTTGCAAGACCAGGTTGTTCAGAGACATCTTTAACTCAACACTACATCATACGGCGCTGATTATGTAGCTCAACATTAATCCAACTGGAAATGGCACAAAACCTCTAATCTGTCTGATGTGTCATGGAAATACTTTTGTACTCCTGTGAACTATGCTTTTTGGTGGAAGTGTCAGTGTAAGAATTACTGTTATTAAATCGGTGCCTTTCACAGGAAATCATTAGCATGAGTAGACCTTGTCTAATCTAGATGAAACCTCATTCTAGGGCTTTAGTCAATCTTGGTCGGCTGATATTCTACCTACTCTTCAACCAATCAGTTAGTTAACTACTGCACTTAGTGTACTCTACCTGGAAGCATAAATGGGTGCTAATCAAAGTTGCACAGCATTGCCAAGAAAATGAATATCTGCAGGTTGACCATTTCTTTTTCACATGCAGCTGTATTGTTACCTTCAAGCCATGTCTATCAAGTAAATTTAGGGTCACATACAGCAGCAACAGACACAAAAAAAGTAACATGAATAGTCCCTAGTGCAGCTTTAAATGAGGGTTAATGTGAACTCGGGTTCTCCTGACTGTCACTATTGCAACATTA
>JAJHUR010100793.1:0-19406 GCA_027495735.1 Lutjanus campechanus | reverse complement strand
TACAGTTAAACGTGGATATGGCTAACTACTGATGCTAACTAGTAGCTAGCTAGCTCACTTCGGACTGCTCATTTTTTCGTGCATTAAAAGTGAGCAACACATCATTCCTTCCAAACCTACTTCTTACCGTTAACTCTGTTTCTGCAGCAGAACACCAAACCGTCCAAAAAACCTACACAAAACCGTCGACGTGTTTCACACTATTTTCACGCAAATTAACAACATCCCGTACTCTCTCCACAAACCAACTTCCGCGGGGTATCCACTGCTGCTATAAAAGAGGGCGGGGCTACACTAGCCGTTGTTTTGGATTCTGACCAATGAGAGCTAGAGACTATTTGACTGGCGTTTCGAGTGTCCAATCACCTGGTGTCTGACACACTGGTGCCACCCAAAGTTAAACTACAGTAAAGAGTGAATTCAAGGGCATTTTGAATTTGAATCCGTTTTCTGTAAATAAGTAGCCAATTGATAAGGAGTACTTTGAAGACAGGCACAGTAAGTTAGCTAATAGAGAAGCATTTATCTCGAAGAGGATGGACTGTTATTGGCTGCAAAGAAGGAAATGGAATAGGATTTAACACAAACTGATTTCCAGATAATTAAGTGTCGGAAAAATATTGTGCTCAAAATTATGGGGAGGCCTTCTTGTAGCTACTTTCTATGATATGCCTCTTTATACTTCTGATTCAGAAAAAAATATTTTACTCTTATTCCACTATTTGACATATATATTGTTTGTTACACTGTTACAGATTTAACCACCCATCAGAACATAAAGGGGTTATAAACGAGTTCCACTTTAACCATTAAAATGCTGGTCATGCATTAAAGCAGTAAAGTAATAATAATCCAGTGATGTTATTTTACTCTAACAGGGACCATTCTTACCAATCTGGAATGGTTTTTTTTATGTACAAACGCACTGTATTTTTTAAAAGTTTATTTCCATGTGTGAAATCTCAAGTATCTCATCTAGAAATTAACATGTGGAATTACAAAAAAATCGTGTTAATTTTTATTTACTTAAAGCTACTTGAAGGAACTTTAGTATTTTGTTCGTTTTGAACACCCCCATGGACACAGTAATAACCACAAAATACAATGTCAAATACAAAATCATCCAAATAAAAATCTCCCTCTGCTTCTTTTTAACTGGCTAACATCACATCAACAGTCATTGTAACTTTGCCTGGAAAAATGTAAACACAAGTTTGTTTCATCTGACTTCACAGAGAATTTGACCTGGTGGCCGGCATTAAGAACAAGTGTATAGAAATAACCAGTCTTCTCATGGATGGCCTCATTAATTTATGTAGGTCATACAGTAATAAATTGAGACTGTTTCATAAGCTGTTAAAAACCCCTTGTAGTACCTTTAGGTAAAAATAATAATACTATTTATCCACATTTGCTTTTATCAGTATTTAATGGTTAAATGGTCCAAACAAAATTTAATTATAGGAAACAGAAACAAAAAGAAAAACACATTTAAGCAGGGAGGGTCTGCTGCTATAAAAGAGGTACAACAAGACAAAAGTAAAAGAAAAAGAATAAAAGGGGGAATTTTAGAACAAGTGGATGGAAAAAATTGTGAAACAAATTAAAGGTCATGTTTATTTGTGCGATGTTCACATTGAAAATGGTGTAACGTCTCATCAAAATGTGTTAGGCTGTAATTGCTCACACCATAGCAACAGCTGCACAACTTCCTATATTCATCATGGGCACATGTCATTGTTTTTGCCTCTGACTCTGGGCTGCAGCCATCTACAAAACATACTCTTGACCAACTTACAGACCTCTGGAGCTCTTTTAAACGTAAGTACCTCAAGACAAAATCACTGATGGAAAGTAACTAAGTACATGTTCTCTAGTACGGTACAATTTTAACTCGGATATTTCCACTTAATACTACTTTTACATTTCAGAGGAAAATATTTAACTTTTTACTCCACTGCATTTACTGTACGTGACAGCGATAGCTGATGTTCAGATTTTGAACTGAAGTATTTAACTGTACATAAAGTAGTGAAATGAGCTCCACCTTGTCAAACTACAACAGTAAAATATTTATGCATTAATGCATCTATAAGAATTATCTAATAATGTAATAATGAAATAACATTAATGGGGGAACATTTTCTGTAGAACCAGTAGTTTTAATGCTTTAAATCAGAAGGGGACTGTGGATCCCTTGGAATAACTTGACGTTCTTTTCTATTATGTGAAAGAAAAACAAGCCCAATGTATTAGAAAGACATTAGACATGTATTAAAAATATTTCCACCATGTCAGCACAGAATATCCATAACATACATACACACACATCAAGAGAGTGTGTTTCATTGTGAGTGCATACATTAAATAAAATTAATGTGAATTCTGAATATTTTAAATAATATACAATTTAAAAAATATAATACACAAATAATGGAAAATACAAAATATGCCTAATAAAAAAACATAAAGGAACAATAATAGATTTAATTGGAATAGTTAGATTAGAATTTAATTGGTCTGCTTTATATGTAATAATAATAATAATAATAATAATAATAATAATAATAATAATAATAATAATAATGGAAATAAATACATAAATAAGTGTTTTTTTAATATAATGATCATTTAAAGCTGCTGAAAAGAGTTTGAACTGGTTATGAAACAGTCTCAGTTTATTACCTGTTTATTGCCTCCATGTGACGTACATAAGATAACACTGTGAGAAGATTGGTTTTGTCCTACATAGGTAATTCTGCCTTCCACTGAGACGATGAAACAGGTCTGTGTTTACATTTTCTCAGCCAAAGTTCCAGTGAGTTGAATGTTAGCCAGTTAAAAAGAAGCAGAGGGAGATTGTTCTATAATAATAATAATAATTTTATTTTTCATGTTATATGTTACAACAAAATCAACAAAATATGAGACTTTCTTATAGTGGCTTTAAATGAATGAATCTGAAAACTTTCCAGGGACCTCCTGGCAGAATGCCATGCACCCCTTGGGGTCCCTGTACCCCTATTTGAGAACCTGTTTAAAGCACATTGGGCTGACAACACTTTTGTGCTTTTACTTAGGTGGGGTTTCAAATGAAGCACTATTCCTTCCTTTTTAATGGATTATTTTTATTTTTATTACTTTTACTTAAGTGAAGGATCTCAGTACTTCTTCCACCTCTGGTCAAAAAACAGAAAAGTGAAGCATTTCTTTTACCTTTCACTTAAGTACAAAATTTCACCTTTATCAGCTTGATAAACATGGACTCATGATTCTCTTATAAATCATACAAACACTGTTTTTCAATTTGAAGTTTTTATTTTGAGAACACTGTAAATATACACATCACACAGACAAACCATACTTGAAAATAGCAACAAAAAGGTGATGTAATGCGAGACTTAAAACAATAATAAAGGAAAGATTATAAAAACAATAATCTGACTGCTTTCAAATGAACATTTTGCATTAATACAACCTAAATTTAAGGCAGGTCAATGTAAAAGTTTCCAGTTTTCCAATTAAATTATTTGCCTCGAACAAAAGTATAAAACCGCTCCTTAGCAAATCTTAGTTAGTTAAATAAAATGAATATAATTGCTAAATTGCTATAATAGCATGGCTTAACGTTAGCCTGACTTTACGAAAACATTTTGTTCGGTGAGTTTACAAAAAAAAACACAATTTAACGAATTCAGGCGGACTTAATACATGATTTGATCACAAAATATAATTTTGTCTCGCATTAGACTTAAAATTCTTTCTCAGTCACCAAGAGAATAATGGCAGCTCAACTGCAGGTTGATAAATCTGGAAAAGACGTGGCTGTCAAGACATCTGATGTACAATACTAAGTGAAACCTGACTGATGTGTCTTTACTGAAATAAGAATACCAGGTTAAGGGAACAGTATATAATTTCAAGTTGTAGTAATCCACAAAAACAGAGTGCCATCACCAAAGCAGAAAGCTAAATGAGACTTTAAAACATTGCTTTAACTACTACTGAAATACAGTTTTTACAGTGCAATCTAGGAAAGAGAGGAATCTTGATCAGTCCACACTGTCGAGGTCCGACAGAAACGTTGATGAATTAAGATCCAGAGTGAACAGAAATTTAACTGGCATCATGTGAGACACCATTTAAACGTGCGCACCTCCTCTCCTCTCTCTGTTCGCCTCTTTCTTTTCAATCTCGCTCTTTCTTGCTCCCCTTCCTCTCGTCCTCTGTCTCTCTCCCTATCCTGAGGCCTACCTCACCCTCCCCTGCTGTCTCCCTCCTCACCCTCACTGTGTGCGCTGTCAATAATTGATGATCCTCACCGACTCAAAGGGTAACAGGTCCCGGAGAAAATGTCTCACCCGTTTCTTTATTTATTTACAAGTCTATCTTTAAGTTCAGTCAGTCGGAGAACCCACCACCACCACGAGCGTTTATTGAGGCGCTGGGGATCGATGAGCATGGAGCAGCCCTGACCGTGTTCGTTTTTGTTTTTTTTTGCAGTTTATGGCTGCTGTTGCACCTGTGACCATGAGCGGGTTAATGCTGCCTGTCTGGCTGACAGCAGGACAGAGGGAGGAAAGGGAAGCTTTAAATGAGTGAGAGGCAGGGGGCAGAGAGGAGGAGGAGGAGGAGGAGGTGGTGGAGGAGGAGTGACAGAATGATAGAGTGAATTAATTCAACCTTAGCCAGCCCTGATTGACTCGGTAGCAAACTGGCATGTACAAACATCCACAGTGACACCAAAGGCATGGAGAGAGAAAAGAGGAATGACATGTCCTTCTCCAGAAAGAGAAGTTTCACTTTCGGGGCATATGGAGGGTGAGTAATGACGCTTGTTTGTCTGATGTTAGGATTGACATTTTCCACCATAAGTCAAGAGACTGGCTGAATAAATGACTTTATTTTTAGATACGAGTTGTCCTGTCTGTGTATTCCTCTCTTAGTATTTCTCACTTCCTTGTTTACAGTGTGGACAGATTCACATGTGAGGATGAGACGAGGTGAGGTCTTATTCAGCATTTTATTGCAGCAGTATCGAGCTAACGTTCAAGCATTGTTGTATGAAGTAACTGAATGACTGAAAAAGAAGTGTTGAAGTCTTCTTGTGTAAATTAACCTGTTGCTACAGACCTGAACCTGCAGAGGACAACATCCTGGACATCCTGGACTCTCCTCCTCCCAGGGAGAGCAAGCCTGTCCTCCCTCCCTGCAGCAACCAGAGGGTGATCATGATCGTCTTATTTTACTTAATTTTACCTAATATATTTCCATTTCTGAGAAGTCAAGTTTCCCTTCACAGCTGAAGTGTTTTGTCATGTTCCTCTTCCTCCCCATCTGTGTCCTTCCCTTTCTCTCTCTGTCTCTCTCTTGTCTGCGTTTCTGCCATCTGCCGTCTGCTGCCTGTTGCTCGTATCAGGACACGGAGCTGTTTGAAATCATTGAAAAGCTGCAGGTGAGTTAATGTAAAATTGATCTTGAGGAGTGTCTAGCACAAGTTTCTTATCATCAATACTCCTCTCGTCCATCAGGGCAGCAGGATCGATGAGCAGCGCTGTGAATTCCCTCCTCCCCTGAAGGTTAGTCTTCTGTCTCACTATCTATATACGGGTTTGTGTGTGTGTGTGTGTGTGTGTGTGTGTGTGTTTGTTGACACTGACCTTTCTATGAACACCACAACATTTGTTTCCCCAAACAACAGGAACAATACATGCCCTCATCGTCATCAAACAGAAAAAAAAAAAATGTTTTAACGTGACAAAATAGTGTCCAGTTCACTGAACTTGATAAGACAAGTTGAGGTCATTTTGTGACAAATTAATGTTTGCAGTCAAATAAACTTGATATTAATTCAGGTGTAGTTGAATAAACATTAAGATCCAGGTTGAACTAGGTTGTGACTCTTCAGTCACTCTGACGAATAACAACTTTAATTTCCTTTTAGAGTTTCTTAGTTTAAAAGTCAGTTTTTCATTTCACACAGAACTTCCAGCTGTTTCCAGCGTTGGTACAAAGACAAATATGTGAAACTGCTCACAGTTAATTTATTAAATTTTAAGTGTAACTAACTAGCTAACTTTCATTACAGTCTGCAGTGTTTTCATTATTGTGAAAACTCAGGTTTAGGCAGTAATGGATTAAATGTAATGAGATTATGAAATCAGGATACAAAAAAGATATTCTATCACAGTTACAGAAAAAAGATGTAATCAGATTACAGGTACATTTAGTAAAAAGGGGGATTATTAGCAAGATTATTATTTTATAATTAATTGTAAAATAAAGAATGACACATTACAACACTTCAGTGTTTAGAAACCAGCTAATCTTACAGTTAGTTCACTATCATGGCCTCTAGTGAAAAAAATGCTTCATTGTGTGGAAATTTTGTCTTAAAATTGGAAAAGAGGAACAACGTGGCCGTACAGTGACAGCTCTGCCTTCAGCTGTGAAAATACTGTCGTCATCCAAAAAAAGTCAACATCTAATTTAATAAACATTTAAATGTTACAGGCAGGCCAACTGCTAACGTTAGCTATAAGCTACTACTGCTAAAAAGTGTGAAGTGTGTGAAGTGTGAAGAGCTTAACGTTACTTAAAAAGTACATTTAAATGCACATAATTTCCTCTAGCAATGTAAACGTGCATTTGCACATAGCCAAGGAAGGAATATTTGGACAAACAATTAATAAATATAAACAACGAAATAAAACATTAAATAGACTAAACAAATTACTATATACCATGTGGTAATATTGTATATGGTAATCTCAATGCCATGTTTGGTATTGAAGTAATCCTAAAAGTAATCAGGTTATATTACTTTAATACTGTGATTCTTGAATTAGGTTACCGACTACAAACAAGCAACCATGACTTATCATAAACCCTATTTGCATGGGACTAGTATTACCTGGGGACCTCTAGTAATTTGTAATGATTTCAGACACCGTCTGTGATCTTAAAGCAATATGCCACCCCAGAATAATAGACCACTCGATATGTACTCACCCCTATGTCAACGTGAGGATGGGTGAAGACCTTCAGACCTTCAGTTCACAAAACAATCCTGGAGTTTCAGCAGAAAACAGGGTTGCAGCCAATGGCAGTGAATGGATACCACGGATAAAATGTAAACACAAAACAAACACAGATTGTCTCCATCCTGCTCGTGTGGTGTAATCCAAGTGTCCATGAGCTGCGACATTCAAATTTAACCACAAAAGACGCCATTTACACCATGTTTTTAGCCGAAATGTCAACTGTAGCCTCCCAGGTAGCATGTAAACATGGCGTCGATATATCGCAAGACTTCGTATATCTCTTAATGGATGCACGTGTGAAAATATCGCAAGATATACAAAGTCTCGCGACACATCAACGCCATGTTTACCTGCTACCTGGGAGGCTACAGTTGACATTTCGGCTAAAAACATGGTGTAAATGGTGTCTTTTGTGGTTAAATTTTAATGTCGCGGCTCACGGACACTTGGATTACACCACAGGAGCAGGATGGAGACATTTTGTGTTTGTTTTGTGTTCTTTTTTTTACATTTTATCCATGGTCACCATTCACTGCCATTGGCTGCAACCCTGTTTTCTGCTGAAACTCCAGGATTGTTTTGTGAACTGAAGATCTTCACCCATCCTCACATAGGAGTACATATCGAGTGGACTATTATTCTGGGGTGGAATATCGCTTTAAATCTTAATTTAAGTAGAACTACAACAAATGACCTACCATATTTCGCCAAACAAAGAGATCCTGTGATAATATTAGTCATGTGCAAATCAGCACTTCAGTGATTAGGTTTCTAAATTTTGTGGTCAGACAACTGAACAAGTATGAAAATGAGATCTGCTACGTTGATGTTTAAAGTTAGTGATAACGACAGAGAAGGTTAGCTACACGTGTATTTATGCTTGTAACACATGCAGGGTGTCCGACCGAACTTAACCAGAGATGTTATAATCAATGGTTTATGATCTACGTTGAGGAAGTTATAAAACAAAACATTTTTTTCTTCCTCCATGTAGATCATGAACCCTTGAATATAACACGTCTCACAGAGATCTGTTGAAAAACGTTTCACCGCAGCTTCCCTGTTTACATATATTTGTTTGCAGGCGAGTCTTCACCTAATGAAAATAGTGAAGTTGTCGACAATACAAAGACTGATACGGTGTTTACATGTTTATGTCTGTAGGCCATTGTGGTCCTTCCTCCTCAGCTCAACACTGATTGGTCAAACATATCAAGAGATGGAGAGTGACACGGACAGAGAGAGTGAAGAAACTTAATTTAACAAGTTGACTGAACTCTGTACATTAATTCAATATTTATTATATTTTTTTAAAGTGCAGGTGCGCCTTTGTGTCTATTTTAGTCTCAGTTTTTAACGATAGGTGGAGACCTGCCGCTCATCCTGCCTTCAAAGTTGGGGGGCTACTGGATAGACCCCCCACTGGAGAGGCTCGTAGATGTGAGTCCCACCTCCTCCCAACATGGTTCCGATCCAGAGAGCTACGACATCATGGAGAGAGACGGAGAGGCCAAAGTCTACCACGAGTTCTTCCGTTCACGAGTAAGTCCACTTTATGTTAAGTCTGAACGAATGTTTTATCTCTCCTGGTCTATTTATGTTTTATATATTTTTTCCCCTTTAGTACCATCACTCATTCACAGCGGTGGATCCATCTCTGGGGCCCCTGGTTCTCTCAGTGTGTTTGGAGGATGAGGAGAACAAGCTGAGGGTGATACTAAGGTTGAGAACTTTTAGCCATTATAAGCAGTTTGTGTATATTCTCATTCTCACGAGCGCCCTGCTTTAATTTAAAGTCCCACTCCACCCAAAAAAAGTGTCTTGTTAACGGATGTTGTGTGTGCAGAGTTTGACACTTAAAAAGACTGTTTTCTTGATCATCTGCTGAAGGAGGAAAGTTTCTCCGCTTACCTCAAATCTCAAATTAGGCTAATTCATTTTTGCAAGAACATTTTGACAGAAATTGTTTTCTTGTGTCACAGGATGAAGGAGAGCTCCCTGCATGGATCTTTCTCTGTCTCTCTTTTCCCCAACATCCCGTCTGCTGTTGAATTAGCAAAGGTATAAAACTATTTATTCTGGTGGAGGAAGTATTCAGTAACACTTCATAGTACATCATGTACCAATAAAATACTTAAAAAACAAGACTGTGGGGAACAAGGTGAAGTACTGGAAAATAGGACTGAAGTTTGTGAATAATGGTGTTATAAACACTGATTTTCTGCAGAACCTATGAAGTAATACATAACTGTCATGAGGAAAAGCATTTCTTTTAGTTGTACTGGGCTCCATCCAAATAACGTGGAGCTGGTTGGCTAAATTTCATATCCAGTGAACTAATCTTTCCCCTATATCTGTGTTGATGTACTCCATGAATGACTGGTGAGTCCTGTTCTGTAACTGTGCTGTACCACATCATTGGTGAGAACCCCTGTCATCATTTTGAGAACGTAAGCCAAATATTTTATATGTTCTCCAACAGCTTGAAAGCTGAGTTTTGAAAGATTTTCCAAAAGCCCCTGTTGTTACCATACTGCGCCCAAACAGTTTTGGTGGCACATCGTAACTGTGAACCACATTATACCGTAATAACTTTTTAGGTTCTGCAGAAAGTAAGTATTGTTCACCATTTCCCCCCAACCTCAGTTTTGCTTCCAAGCCCTGTATTCCATTATATGCTAAGATTTATTTCTCTTTTTCTCGAAAATACCCAATTGTTGCCCCCTTTTTCCCTTGTATCTACATCGAAGTACCAGTATGAACTGGTAAATATTTTATTGGTACCTGATTCATACACCACCTTATATTGCGGGCTGTATTATAAAGTATTACAAGTATTCATATACAATACATAAGTAAAAGTAGCAGCGCCACACTGTAAAGATACTCTGTTACAACTAAGTACAGAAGTCTGATCAGCAGGTATCACAAGTAAATCCTTTTATTGTCCCTTTCAGAGTGTTTTTATTTTATATATTATATTGTAGGATTATTTTTAACATGTATGAAGTATTTATGTTGTTATAGCTGATTGAAGTGGAGCTAATTTAACTTACTTCACCTCCACTAATTTGGGTAGTTAATCATATTTTATAAAATGATCCTGTGTTTTGTTGGTAAAATTTGTATGAGAACAAAATCTGTCATTTAAAGTGATATTCCCTCCCTAGATGATCATCCACTCAATATGTACTCACCCCTGTGAGGATGGGTGAAGATCTTCAGTTCACAAAACAATCCTGGAGTTTCAGCAGAAAACAGGGTTGGCAGACTTCATATACCTCGCGATATTTTTACACGAGCATCCATTAAGAGATATACGAAGTCTCGCGATACATCGACGCCATGTTTACATGCTACCTGGGAGGCTACAGTTGACATTTCGGCTAAAAACATGGTGTAAATGGCGTCTTTTGTGGTTAAATTTTAATGTCGCGGTTCATGGACACTTGGATTACACCACACGTGCAGGATGGAGACATTTTGTGTTTGTTTTGTTCTTTTTTTTCTTTTTTTTTTTACATTTTATCTCTTGTCACCATTCACTGCAATTAGCTGCAACCCTGTTTTCTGCTGAAACTCCAGGATTGTTTTGTGAACTGAAGATCTTCACCCATCCTCACATCAGCATAGGGGTGAGTACATATTGAGTGGATTATCATTCTGCGGTGGAATATCGCTTTAAGTCATAACTACTGCTGTGAAATAAATCTAGTGGATCCCTATGAAACACAGTGAAGTAGAGGTATGCAGTGGCATAAAGAGAAATATTCAAGTAAAGTACCTCAAAGTGGTTTATAAAATCACTCACTTTCTCTCTAGATGCTCTGTGACAGAGTGACTGTCTCAAAGTTTGACGTGGTCAGCTACCTCAAGGTAATCATCTAAAATATTCATATTGTAATAACTAAATGTAATGACTGGGTCTGCTTATTTCAGGCAAATCCTCTCAAATCTCCCCCTCTCTCTCTCTAATCCTGCAGGCTCCAGAACTTATAACTGCATTTGATGAACACAGAGTGTCTCCGAACTTCAAGTTTGGAGTTTTATGCCAAAAGGACGGGCAGGTAAGAAATTGTGCAGAAAACATTCTGAATTGATAAAAAAAAAAAAAAGACTGAAACATGGCACCATATCATAATCAACTCCCTCTCAGACGACATCTATCTCTGTCTAGTTCACTGAGGAGGACATACTGAGTAACAACGAGGAAAGTGAAGAGTTTAAAGAGTTTCTTTCTATTTTGGGAGAGACAATTCAACTGCAAGGCTTCACCGGGTAAAGTGCTATATGCTGACGATGTTTAGCCAGAAAAATGACGCATGCAACATGTGAAATCATATGATTTAATCTCTTCACTCCCTTTTCTAAGGTTCAGAGGGGGACTGGACGTGTGCCATGGTCAGACAGGAAGTGAAGCTGTCTTCACTTCCTTTCAAGGCCGAGAAATCATGTTCCATGTCGCAACTAAACTGCCTTTCACAGACGGTGACCCGCAGCAGGTCAGTTACTGTATCACCCCGAGTCCGCTCTGTTCTGATGAGTCACAGGACGGAGTTTCTGATTATATTTTTGTGATTAGTTGGAAAAAAGTCATTTTTTTTATCCTTCTTCTTCTCACGTCTCTACACAGTTACAAAGAAAAAGACACATTGGCAATGACATTGTAGCTTTGGTCTACCAGGAGGGTGAAGCCCCGTTTTTGTCTGATGTGATCAAGTCTCACTTCCTGCACTGTTTCCTGGTGGTCCGGAGGATTCAGAAGGAGGAGGAGACAGATGAACCTACGTACCAGGTGAGTGAAATCAATCAGCCCTATCAATATCAGTGACAGCTTGTTAACTGATTTATATTTAAAGGCACACAGTATTTTCTAGATTAATACTGGATTTTTGAGGCTTAAAGGTCGTCCACACCGAGAACTATAAATATAACTACAAAGATATTATTAGAGCTTATATTGCTATTTGAGGGTTTAAAATATATATATATATATATATATATATATATATATATATATATATATATATCAGCCAATGTTTGTTTGATCAGCATAAACACTTTTGGTTCAGGATAACTTAAATTTGGAATTTTGATCCAGGTTGGGACATTTTACAGCTGAAACTGTTCTCTGGTGAATAAACATGCAGTGTTTCTCTGCTCTGTTTCTAAACAACCTGGGCATTTCTGTCCTGCATTTTTTTCACTTAACTGAAAGGCAAGTGAAAAAAAGAATACCGGTGATTCATTTCCTAAGTCTAATCTAAATTGTTTTCCCTCCGTCGTTTGTTAGGAACCCACAAGGTATGACTTAAGAACAGATGAGAGACAACTTTTTGCAAGGATGCTCCTTAAAAGTTCCTTAATTGTTTTTAATCCATGAAACAGATGGAAAAAAGTTTTGCCATGATAATTATTCTAACTTACATTATTTTACACTGTGAAAACAAGTGAAAAAAAAAGTTTTTGGCCTGTGAATTTTTTTTGTTATGATCATTTCTGAGTTTTTGTTGTTGTAATACTTGTTTTAGCCACAAGAGGCTGGAGTGCACCATTACTCTACGTATGTTCTACTAAAAGCACAAAAAGCATGTTTTTCCAGTTTTAATTTCTCCAAACACAAGGTACATTTACTGGATGTTAGCAAGTTATGCTAATTTACTGCCATGTCTGTCTTTTGCTCTCTCTTTTTTTCACCTGTTCTTAAGTCATAAACACAGGAGAGAAAACTATTTAGCTCAGATGCAGAAATGGATCACCAGAATTCACTTACTTTCCAGGGCTTCCTTAGAAATAACTCCTAGATATAACCAATAACGATAAACTAAGTCTGACTGTGATCAGCTAATATCGGCCAATTATTTCAGCTGGGTCAGTTTATCAGTCAGGCTCTAATACTTTGTCCTCCTCCAAGGTGTCTGTCACAGCCAGGGAGGATGTTCCTCCCTTCGGTCCAGTCCTCCCTGATCCTCCGATCTTCACAGAGGTAAGAAACAGTACCAATTATAGACACTTCCTGAATCTGAAATCCTGTCTTTTCTCAGTTTATGACGACATGTAGGATTTTTGGTATAACAGAAGTTTCCTAACTGCACTTACAAACACTCCTGTCTTATGTTAGGGTAGGAATATACCTATTATAGAACCATACCTGTCTTAATTCAAATTAACTGTCAGAAATGGCAGTACCACTGTTGATAGATCTGTATGAAGATGACAATGAAGATGGCGAGCAACATGAACACAAAGTATCGTGACTGAAAAGCTACTCAAACCCTGTGATGACACCTTACATTTCCCGAACCATGTATAAATGGGTTTATATCAGCTGCAAAGACGATTAATCAGGAGTTTGACAGACGTCCTCTGTCCATTCAGATCCTTATCACGAGTCGATAACTGGCAGGTGAACTTCCCAAAACTTCCCAAAAAGGTGGTGTTTCCTCTCCTCCAAGACTGATTTCAGTATTTTTCAATACTTTCCCCCACTTGGATTTCTTAAAACTTTTGATATGTTGTAAATGACATATTTACGAGATAAGAACAGTTGCAAGAGTTGCAGTTTGTGTGGGGCTATGTTGTATAATTCCTGTGCTATTTGTCTCCACATCTTCCTTACCTGAATCAATATAATGTTTTTAAGTCTTGGTTTCCTCTGTCCTGTGTTTCAGCGTTCTCTGCTGAGAGAATTCCTTCTGACCAAACTCATCAATGCAGAGATTTCCTGCTATAAGGCTCAACAGTTCAGCAGACTGGAGGTAGAGGAGAAAACAGTTTTTATTTATGCTCTCTATTAGTGAATATCCAACCACATGTGCTCTTCTGTAGCTTCCGTCTTTTCTCTCTTAAGCTCCGCACTCGTTCGTCGCTGCTGGAAAGCCTGCAAATTGAACTCTACACCCGTTCCCAGTGCATGATGGGTGATCCATCGCTGTCTGCTCTCCCGTCTAGTGAGGGTGTACGGGGGGCGTCAGAGGGGAGTGGAGGATTCATTGAAAACTTTAAGGTAAACGTTCGCCACCCTCGCCTTTGACATTTCAGAAACTCTCACACTTGACTTTACTGTTTTCACTTTGCCATTTTTCTTCTGAATCTGTGATCAGAGAGCCATAAGAGTGCGGAGCCACTCGTTTGAGACTCTTGGGGTCCCCAAGAAGACTGGTGGCAGCGCATCACAGAAACCTAAGGTAAAAAAAAGAGATTAGTGAATGTATCTGACCAAATAAATGCTTATTGAAAGGTGTGAGTTAATATTCTTTTCTAATTTCCCCTACAGACAGAGAAAGATGGAGACAGGTAAGACTTACAGTGTAGAAACAGGTCAAAATGTGATATGTGCATGATTTAAATTATCAGTAGAGATAATCATTTTCTCTGCTTTTCAGTGACAAACCTCCAGGAACTCTGTCTGCTCCCTCTGACAGTTTGGGTCCAACTGAACTCAAAGATCAACCGAGTCCTCAGGAAGAGACATAAAAGGAAATATTAATTTTGAATATTTTAAACATGAATGTACTTATAGACATTGCTAGCCTATGGTTACTTCTTTATTATCCTGGTGGATGGATCATATATGTAAATAGAGTGTACAAGTAAATAGTATTTCTGAGAATATAATTATTTTACTGTCATAGCAGTGATATTCTACATTAATGAAAATCTTTACATTGTATTTCAGTGAAATATTAAACATATAAAGCTGCCTGGAAAGACTTTTCACCTGTGTGTTTATCTTGTCAACAGTTTTACTTAAATCAGGGATGTGAAGAGGTGAAATAGGGAGGATACATTTAATTAGAATTTGTACAATATGCAGAAAATGAAGAATGCTGATTTTCAAAGATACCAGTAATACACGATTATTAGAAAAACAGTAGATGTTGGAAATGTAAGAAACAAACACGTTATACCAAATGAAAAGAAAAGAAAAGCGAAGGAAGAAAAAAGATATGATGCCATGTGTGGATCTAAATCTGTTGGAGACATTAAAAGAGGAATTTGAGCCGTTTCCTGCATGGAAAGTAGTGCAAAGTACAACATATAAAGATTTATTGGACAATATTCATATACTCAGAAAGTTATCGTGCAGACAAGACAGTTTATTTCAAGTGTTGCATACTTTGGATACTGCACGTGCAGAACGTGTGGATGGTAACAGCAGACATTTTGACTCTTCTTAGAAGGAAAAGCACAGGTGACTAATAACATTAACACTCGTTCTGCTCTGTTTAACAGGATACTACACTTTCCATGATAACCCACTCAGTATGCCAATGTGATGATAAGTGCAGATCTTCGGTTCACAAAACAATCCTGGAGTTTTAGGAGAAACAGGGTAGCAGCCTCATCCAGTACAATGGCAGTGAACGATGACCACGGATAAAACGTTAAAAATAGCACACAAAACAAACACAAAATGTCTCCATCCTGCTTGTGTGGTGTAATCCAAGTGTCTGCAAGCCGCGACATTATAAATTAACCGCAAAAAACGCCATTTACACCATGTTTTTAGCTGAAATATCAGCTGTAGCATGTAGCCGGTAAGATGTAAAGATGGCGTCGTTCTCGCGAGACTGCGTATATATCCTAATGGACGCACATGCCGAAGTCTCGCGGGATCGACGCCATGTTTACATCTTACCGGCTACATGCTATTATTACATTAGGACTGTTAGAGCTTCTAATAAAGGTGGCTGGGTAATGTAGTTTAGACAGACATCCTTTGCTCTCTCAATTAAAGGAGCGAGAAAGTGGAATTCCCATTCTCACAAACTCAAACATCAGAGATTCAAGAAACCTTTCAGCCTTAAGCTATGGCTCAAGTTTGCACGTTAAGTGTCACCACTAATGATTGTTTTGTTTTGTTTTGTTTTGTTTTGTTGTGTTGTGTTGTGTTGTGTTGTGTTGTGTTTGGTTTGGTTTGGCCTACCTGCCCAGGGACAACAGAACAGACATTAGCTACTAGCTAACTCTGGTGAAATTGTTAATAAACAATTATTATTATTATTATTATTATTAATATTATTATTAATATTATTATCAGTAGTAGTAGTAGTAGTAGTAGTAGTAGTAGCAGTAAATACAATTTTACTAGAAAGAAATGTAGCATTTTTTTAATTCCTCCACACTCCAGTCCAGTAGGTGGCGGTAATATAGGTTGTCTTGTAAACCGCCAATGAATTCACAGAAGAAGAGAACGGAGGCGTAGTAATAAGAACAGTAGAAGAAGAAAATGGAGATACAACACTGGCAAACGTTTTACAGCGATTTGTAGTTGTTCCAGAGGAGGGCAGTAATGTGGCGGTGTGTTTTGTTCAAACAGACATTTATTACTGCGCATACCCTTGTTAGCTGCAGCTCAAGCTACCTGCAGGTAACTGAAAGCGTCTCACTAATCAAATGCTAACATCGTTTTTAGCTAATTCTGCTCCGATAACCGACATCTGTCAAGTAAACAGAAGTCTTTGTGACAGTTTTATCTGCCTGTGTAATTAAACGCCGATCAAACTAAACTTAACACCGAGCAGCTGTTGAACTTTGACACACTGAGCAGGTCTGAGCAGCTCTGCGGGTCATTTACACATTATTAAACTGTTATTAAACTTGACTTTTCTGTCACTGCGAACAAAAGTGAGATCCTCTGACCTCCAGGATGACATCTAAGAAAGTGATCGAGCTCTTCTACGATGTGGTGTCTCCGTACTCCTGGCTGGGCTTTGAGGTTTGTTTCTTTTTGATCCCAGCTTCAAAATCAAACACACGCAGTCTTCATAGATTAACGGGTCGTAAACTTGTATTTGCAGGTCATGTGCCGCTACAGACATGTGTGGAATATCGAGCTCAAACTGCGACCTGCTCTTCTGGGAGGCATCATACGCGGATCAGGTACATCAACACCGGTGAAAAGTAGAAAGAAGAACACGTGTCAATAAAAAACAAAAAAGACTCTCACGTGCTATCTTCTGCACTTTCAATCAAAGATTTATTAAGAACAATATTAGTATTAAGTCTTTGATAACAAGTCCAGGAGACAGTGTACAATAGTCCAGAGAGGCAAAACATATTTTTGCTTATTACATAATTCCATATAAATCCATATTTTATAGTTTTGATGTCTCCAGTATTAATCTATAATGTAGAAAAATAACAGAAATTAAAGGAAAAAATATTGAAGGAGAAGGTGTGTCCAAACCTTTGATGGGTGAATGACCCACTAACTGTACATAATTGTTAGATACAGTAACAGTTATGTACAGTTAGTTATATTTGGTACCTGTAAACTATTGCAGGGCATGTTGTTAATTCATGTCTGTGTGGACACTGTTTTTTACTGTTATATTTCATATATTTATCTCTCATGACAGGCAATAAGCCCCCTGGTTTGGTTCCAAACAAATTCCTATACATGACACAGGACTTGAAACGCTTAGGAGGATATTTTGGCGTTCCCTTGCGGCTTCCATCTGACCCTTTTGAGGCCATGTTCAAAAAAGGTACGTGCAAACAGCATCTGACAGGATCAAATCATGTGATGTGTATTGATTAGACCACAGGCTGGATTAACCTGCTTGGGGTCACCAAGACTAAATGACCTGCAGGGACCCTGCTGGTCTGCTGTTTGGTAATTTCATTAAACGTTTAGGAAGATGCACCAAGTAAACAAAATATCAGCTAAAATAATGAAGTAAGTTTTGACTTTTGAGGTTTTGCAATGATTAATTGATCAGTCAATCAAGAGAAAATTAATCTGCAACTGTTCTGATAATGAAATAACCTGACAACACTCACTGGAATAAGAAAACACTGAGTAAGGAAAGAAAGGTTTTCATCATGTCAGTTGATATTGTGCTTAGCTATGCATGACCCCATGTGAGTACAATTAACCAAATTATCCCCACTTAGTTAGGGAGGGGAAGATACCAATGCCATTATTGATTCCTCTCATCAATCCAGTTCTTTATCAGTTCCCTAACTGATTGCTGATCAAATTTCTCTCTGGGAAAAAAAGTAGACCTATGCAGGTTCTCAGCATCAGTGCACCTGTTTTATTACCTCAGTCTGAACACAGTGTAAAAACAGATGAGAAAAAAAAGGCATGAACATGACTCGAGGGTGCAAAACCTCCACTGTTTAACTGCTGTTAGATTTGGAACTGGTTCTGTTTGTCTTCATCTAAAATGGATGAAATGTGAGAATATTTGTACAGCGTTCATTCCCATTTAGGTTTTCTAAGTCTTACACAAGTGTCATTATAACATAGGATATTTACTCATGTAAATGGACCTGCTGTTCGATTAGGAAGCAGTCAAAGCGAAGTGTTAAATACTTTGCATTCCTGGAATTTAAGCCCCATGAAGCCATGCTTTGGACCATTTCTTCCTCTCTGTCATGACTCAGTCTTCTTCCAAGTTTCCAGCAATGAAGATGCACAAGTTTGATGTCATTGTTTTACAAAGCGGAACTGTCAGGAAAAACATGGCAGCGTCAATAAAACAGGGTTCATACAGATGCTGGAAGTCCTTCAAAAATACTTGAATTTTACTGTAGTGCTTAGATTCTGGTTCTGGTTCTCTGGCGCTCTGAGTTTGGGGCTCTTTGTCCACTTTGCTAAGTTTGTAATTCAGCCTTCCAGAAGACCGTGGTTGGTATGATTTGTTTATTGAGAGTTCAGGTCTTCCTCTGTTTTCTTCTCCAAGGGTCCTTGTCTGCAATGCGATTTGTGACAGCAGTACAAGAGATGGAGAAGAGTGGAGACAAGCAGTTGGAGCAGGTGTCCCGAGAGCTGTGGAGACGAATCTGGAGTGAGGACAAAGACATCACCGAGCCAGCGTCATTGTCTGAGGTACCAACTTATCCGGCCTGGTTGCGTCTGAGAAGATTAAGAAGCTTTGTTTAGTTTTGTCTCAATGTTTTTGTTTTGGGTTTTTTTTTGCAGGCAGGGTTGAAAGCAGGACTGTCTGACAGTGAAATTAAAGAAGCGCTGAAGCTGTCCACCACGAAGGAGATCAAAGACAAGCTGAAAAGTGCGACACAGGAAGCACTTGATCATCAGGTCAGTTGTCCTTCAGTTCTCCTTGTAGATTCAGACAACAGGGACAAGACGTGATAAACAGAATCTCTCCTCCTGCTGCTTCTCAGGCGTTTGGCTTCCCCATGATGCTGTGTCATGTAAATGAAAAACCAGAGATGTTTTTCGGATCTGACAGATTTGAGCTCATGGCCCACTGCATTGGTGAGAAAACTATTGTACTGTGCATCATTCACAAACACAAACACACGTAATATGAGAGTGACTATAAAAAGATTCAAATGAAACTTGAGATAGCATTAAAGGGATAGTTTGAAGTAGGATTTTATGAGGTA